>JAYWMT010000152.1:0-256433 GCA_039090855.1 Macrothele yani
CTGCATCACTTAGGGTAGTTTATAAACGCAAACAAGACTATGTAGTTAAATCCGGAATAGCTGTTTTAGTTTTGGAGATTTTGTCGATGGTGTCTTTTTGGCAAATTTTCAGCGTTTTTGACCGTGCGAAATGACTTCAAAACGATATAGTCTCAATTATCTCCGAAACTAATAGCAATAGGAAAACCGTACTGCACCACTTAGGGTAGTTTATAAAGGCAAACAAGACTATGCAGTTAAATCCGGAATCGCTGTTTTAGTTTTGGAGTTGTTGTCGATGGTGTCATTTTGGCAAATTTTTAGCGTTTTTCACCGTGCCAAATGGCTACAAAATCCTATAGTCTCAAATATCTCCGAAACTAATAGGAATAGAAAAACCATACTGCATCACTTAGGGTAGTTTATAAACGCAAACAAGACTATGTAGTTAAATCCGGAATAGCTGTTTTAGTTTTGGAGATTTTGTCGATGGTGTCTTTTTGGCAAATTTTCAGCGTTTTTGACCGTGCGAAATGACTTCAAAACGATATAGTCTCAATTATCTCCGAAACTAATAGCAATAGGAAAACCGTACTGCACCACTTAGGGTAGTTTATAAAGGCAAACAAGACTATGCAGTTAAATCCGGAATCGCTGTTTTAGTTTTGGAGTTGTTGTCGATGGTGTCATTTTGGCAAATTTTTAGCGTTTTTCACCGTGCCAAATGGCTACAAAATCCTATAGTCTCAAATATCTCCGAAACTAATAGGAATAGAAAAACCATACTGCATCACTTAGGGTAGTTTATAAACGCAAACAAGACTATGTAGTTAAATCCGGAATAGCTGTTTTAGTTTTGGAGATTTTGTCGATGGTGTCTTTTTGGCAAATTTTCAGCGTTTTTGACCGTGCGAAATGACTTCAAAACGATATAGTCTCAATTATCTCCGAAACTAATAGCAATAGGAAAACCGTACTGCACCACTTAGGGTAGTTTATAAAGGCAAACAAGACTATGCAGTTAAATCCGGAATCGCTGTTTTAGTTTTGGAGTTGTTGTCGATGGTGTCATTTTGGCAAATTTTTAGCGTTTTTCACCGTGCCAAATGGCTACAAAATCCTATAGTCTCAAATATCTCCGAAACTAATAGGAATAGAAAAACCATACTGCATCACTTAGGGTAGTTTATAAACGCAAACAAGACTATGTAGTTAAATCCGGAATAGCTGTTTTAGTTTTGGAGATTTTGTCGATGGTGTCTTTTTGGCAAATTTTCAGCGTTTTTGACCGTGCGAAATGACTTCAAAACGATATAGTCTCAATTATCTCCGAAACTAATAGCAATAGGAAAACCGTACTGCACCACTTAGGGTAGTTTATAAAGGCAAACAAGACTATGCAGTTAAATCCGGAATCGCTGTTTTAGTTTTGGAGTTGTTGTCGATGGTGTCATTTTGGCAAATTTTTAGCGTTTTTCACCGTGCCAAATGGCTACAAAATCCTATAGTCTCAAATATCTCCGAAACTAATAGGAATAGAAAAACCATACTGCATCACTTAGGGTAGTTTATAAACGCAAACAAGACTATGTAGTTAAATCCGGAATAGCTGTTTTAGTTTTGGAGATTTTGTCGATGGTGTCTTTTTGGCAAATTTTCAGCGTTTTTGACCGTGCGAAATGACTTCAAAACGATATAGTCTCAATTATCTCCGAAACTAATAGCAATAGGAAAACCGTACTGCACCACTTAGGGTAGTTTATAAAGGCAAACAAGACTATGCAGTTAAATCCGGAATCGCTGTTTTAGTTTTGGAGTTGTTGTCGATGGTGTCATTTTGGCAAATTTTTAGCGTTTTTCACCGTGCCAAATGGCTACAAAATCCTATAGTCTCAAATATCTCCGAAACTAATAGGAATAGAAAAACCATACTGCATCACTTAGGGTAGTTTATAAACGCAAACAAGACTATGTAGTTAAATCCGGAATAGCTGTTTTAGTTTTGGAGATTTTGTCGATGGTGTCTTTTTGGCAAATTTTCAGCGTTTTTGACCGTGCGAAATGACTTCAAAACGATATAGTCTCAATTATCTCCGAAACTAATAGCAATAGGAAAACCGTACTGCACCACTTAGGGTAGTTTATAAAGGCAAACAAGACTATGCAGTTAAATCCGGAATCGCTGTTTTAGTTTTGGAGTTGTTGTCGATGGTGTCATTTTGGCAAATTTTTAGCGTTTTTCACCGTGCCAAATGGCTACAAAATCCTATAGTCTCAAATATCTCCGAAACTAATAGGAATAGAAAAACCATACTGCATCACTTAGGGTAGTTTATAAACGCAAACAAGACTATGTAGTTAAATCCGGAATAGCTGTTTTAGTTTTGGAGATTTTGTCGATGGTGTCTTTTTGGCAAATTTTCAGCGTTTTTGACCGTGCGAAATGACTTCAAAACGATATAGTCTCAATTATCTCCGAAACTAATAGCAATAGGAAAACCGTACTGCACCACTTAGGGTAGTTTATAAAGGCAAACAAGACTATGCAGTTAAATCCGGAATCGCTGTTTTAGTTTTGGAGTTGTTGTCGATGGTGTCATTTTGGCAAATTTTTAGCGTTTTTCACCGTGCCAAATGGCTACAAAATCCTATAGTCTCAAATATCTCCGAAACTAATAGGAATAGAAAAACCATACTGCATCACTTAGGGTAGTTTATAAACGCAAACAAGACTATGTAGTTAAATCCGGAATAGCTGTTTTAGTTTTGGAGATTTTGTCGATGGTGTCTTTTTGGCAAATTTTCAGCGTTTTTGACCGTGCGAAATGACTTCAAAACGATATAGTCTCAATTATCTCCGAAACTAATAGCAATAGGAAAACCGTACTGCACCACTTAGGGTAGTTTATAAAGGCAAACAAGACTATGCAGTTAAATCCGGAATCGCTGTTTTAGTTTTGGAGTTGTTGTCGATGGTGTCATTTTGGCAAATTTTTAGCGTTTTTCACCGTGCCAAATGGCTACAAAATCCTATAGTCTCAAATATCTCCGAAACTAATAGGAATAGAAAAACCATACTGCATCACTTAGGGTAGTTTATAAACGCAAACAAGACTATGTAGTTAAATCCGGAATAGCTGTTTTAGTTTTGGAGATTTTGTCGATGGTGTCTTTTTGGCAAATTTTCAGCGTTTTTGACCGTGCGAAATGACTTCAAAACGATATAGTCTCAATTATCTCCGAAACTAATAGCAATAGGAAAACCGTACTGCACCACTTAGGGTAGTTTATAAAGGCAAACAAGACTATGCAGTTAAATCCGGAATCGCTGTTTTAGTTTTGGAGTTGTTGTCGATGGTGTCATTTTGGCAAATTTTTAGCGTTTTTCACCGTGCCAAATGGCTACAAAATCCTATAGTCTCAAATATCTCCGAAACTAATAGGAATAGAAAAACCATACTGCATCACTTAGGGTAGTTTATAAACGCAAACAAGACTATGTAGTTAAATCCGGAATAGCTGTTTTAGTTTTGGAGATTTTGTCGATGGTGTCTTTTTGGCAAATTTTCAGCGTTTTTGACCGTGCGAAATGACTTCAAAACGATATAGTCTCAATTATCTCCGAAACTAATAGCAATAGGAAAACCGTACTGCACCACTTAGGGTAGTTTATAAAGGCAAACAAGACTATGCAGTTAAATCCGGAATCGCTGTTTTAGTTTTGGAGTTGTTGTCGATGGTGTCATTTTGGCAAATTTTTAGCGTTTTTCACCGTGCCAAATGGCTACAAAATCCTATAGTCTCAAATATCTCCGAAACTAATAGGAATAGAAAAACCATACTGCATCACTTAGGGTAGTTTATAAACGCAAACAAGACTATGTAGTTAAATCCGGAATAGCTGTTTTAGTTTTGGAGATTTTGTCGATGGTGTCTTTTTGGCAAATTTTCAGCGTTTTTGACCGTGCGAAATGACTTCAAAACGATATAGTCTCAATTATCTCCGAAACTAATAGCAATAGGAAAACCGTACTGCACCACTTAGGGTAGTTTATAAAGGCAAACAAGACTATGCAGTTAAATCCGGAATCGCTGTTTTAGTTTTGGAGTTGTTGTCGATGGTGTCATTTTGGCAAATTTTTAGCGTTTTTCACCGTGCCAAATGGCTACAAAATCCTATAGTCTCAAATATCTCCGAAACTAATAGGAATAGAAAAACCATACTGCATCACTTAGGGTAGTTTATAAACGCAAACAAGACTATGTAGTTAAATCCGGAATAGCTGTTTTAGTTTTGGAGATTTTGTCGATGGTGTCTTTTTGGCAAATTTTCAGCGTTTTTGACCGTGCGAAATGACTTCAAAACGATATAGTCTCAATTATCTCCGAAACTAATAGCAATAGGAAAACCGTACTGCACCACTTAGGGTAGTTTATAAAGGCAAACAAGACTATGCAGTTAAATCCGGAATCGCTGTTTTAGTTTTGGAGTTGTTGTCGATGGTGTCATTTTGGCAAATTTTTAGCGTTTTTCACCGTGCCAAATGGCTACAAAATCCTATAGTCTCAAATATCTCCGAAACTAATAGGAATAGAAAAACCATACTGCATCACTTAGGGTAGTTTATAAACGCAAACAAGACTATGTAGTTAAATCCGGAATAGCTGTTTTAGTTTTGGAGATTTTGTCGATGGTGTCTTTTTGGCAAATTTTCAGCGTTTTTGACCGTGCGAAATGACTTCAAAACGATATAGTCTCAATTATCTCCGAAACTAATAGCAATAGGAAAACCGTACTGCACCACTTAGGGTAGTTTATAAAGGCAAACAAGACTATGCAGTTAAATCCGGAATCGCTGTTTTAGTTTTGGAGTTGTTGTCGATGGTGTCATTTTGGCAAATTTTTAGCGTTTTTCACCGTGCCAAATGGCTACAAAATCCTATAGTCTCAAATATCTCCGAAACTAATAGGAATAGAAAAACCATACTGCATCACTTAGGGTAGTTTATAAACGCAAACAAGACTATGTAGTTAAATCCGGAATAGCTGTTTTAGTTTTGGAGATTTTGTCGATGGTGTCTTTTTGGCAAATTTTCAGCGTTTTTGACCGTGCGAAATGACTTCAAAACGATATAGTCTCAATTATCTCCGAAACTAATAGCAATAGGAAAACCGTACTGCACCACTTAGGGTAGTTTATAAAGGCAAACAAGACTATGCAGTTAAATCCGGAATCGCTGTTTTAGTTTTGGAGTTGTTGTCGATGGTGTCATTTTGGCAAATTTTTAGCGTTTTTCACCGTGCCAAATGGCTACAAAATCCTATAGTCTCAAATATCTCCGAAACTAATAGGAATAGAAAAACCATACTGCATCACTTAGGGTAGTTTATAAACGCAAACAAGACTATGTAGTTAAATCCGGAATAGCTGTTTTAGTTTTGGAGATTTTGTCGATGGTGTCTTTTTGGCAAATTTTCAGCGTTTTTGACCGTGCGAAATGACTTCAAAACGATATAGTCTCAATTATCTCCGAAACTAATAGCAATAGGAAAACCGTACTGCACCACTTAGGGTAGTTTATAAAGGCAAACAAGACTATGCAGTTAAATCCGGAATCGCTGTTTTAGTTTTGGAGTTGTTGTCGATGGTGTCATTTTGGCAAATTTTTAGCGTTTTTCACCGTGCCAAATGGCTACAAAATCCTATAGTCTCAAATATCTCCGAAACTAATAGGAATAGAAAAACCATACTGCATCACTTAGGGTAGTTTATAAACGCAAACAAGACTATGTAGTTAAATCCGGAATAGCTGTTTTAGTTTTGGAGATTTTGTCGATGGTGTCTTTTTGGCAAATTTTCAGCGTTTTTGACCGTGCGAAATGACTTCAAAACGATATAGTCTCAATTATCTCCGAAACTAATAGCAATAGGAAAACCGTACTGCACCACTTAGGGTAGTTTATAAAGGCAAACAAGACTATGCAGTTAAATCCGGAATCGCTGTTTTAGTTTTGGAGTTGTTGTCGATGGTGTCATTTTGGCAAATTTTTAGCGTTTTTCACCGTGCCAAATGGCTACAAAATCCTATAGTCTCAAATATCTCCGAAACTAATAGGAATAGAAAAACCATACTGCATCACTTAGGGTAGTTTATAAACGCAAACAAGACTATGTAGTTAAATCCGGAATAGCTGTTTTAGTTTTGGAGATTTTGTCGATGGTGTCTTTTTGGCAAATTTTCAGCGTTTTTGACCGTGCGAAATGACTTCAAAACGATATAGTCTCAATTATCTCCGAAACTAATAGCAATAGGAAAACCGTACTGCACCACTTAGGGTAGTTTATAAAGGCAAACAAGACTATGCAGTTAAATCCGGAATCGCTGTTTTAGTTTTGGAGTTGTTGTCGATGGTGTCATTTTGGCAAATTTTTAGCGTTTTTCACCGTGCCAAATGGCTACAAAATCCTATAGTCTCAAATATCTCCGAAACTAATAGGAATAGAAAAACCATACTGCATCACTTAGGGTAGTTTATAAACGCAAACAAGACTATGTAGTTAAATCCGGAATAGCTGTTTTAGTTTTGGAGATTTTGTCGATGGTGTCTTTTTGGCAAATTTTCAGCGTTTTTGACCGTGCGAAATGACTTCAAAACGATATAGTCTCAATTATCTCCGAAACTAATAGCAATAGGAAAACCGTACTGCACCACTTAGGGTAGTTTATAAAGGCAAACAAGACTATGCAGTTAAATCCGGAATCGCTGTTTTAGTTTTGGAGTTGTTGTCGATGGTGTCATTTTGGCAAATTTTTAGCGTTTTTCACCGTGCCAAATGGCTACAAAATCCTATAGTCTCAAATATCTCCGAAACTAATAGGAATAGAAAAACCATACTGCATCACTTAGGGTAGTTTATAAACGCAAACAAGACTATGTAGTTAAATCCGGAATAGCTGTTTTAGTTTTGGAGATTTTGTCGATGGTGTCTTTTTGGCAAATTTTCAGCGTTTTTGACCGTGCGAAATGACTTCAAAACGATATAGTCTCAATTATCTCCGAAACTAATAGCAATAGGAAAACCGTACTGCACCACTTAGGGTAGTTTATAAAGGCAAACAAGACTATGCAGTTAAATCCGGAATCGCTGTTTTAGTTTTGGAGTTGTTGTCGATGGTGTCATTTTGGCAAATTTTTAGCGTTTTTCACCGTGCCAAATGGCTACAAAATCCTATAGTCTCAAATATCTCCGAAACTAATAGGAATAGAAAAACCATACTGCATCACTTAGGGTAGTTTATAAACGCAAACAAGACTATGTAGTTAAATCCGGAATAGCTGTTTTAGTTTTGGAGATTTTGTCGATGGTGTCTTTTTGGCAAATTTTCAGCGTTTTTGACCGTGCGAAATGACTTCAAAACGATATAGTCTCAATTATCTCCGAAACTAATAGCAATAGGAAAACCGTACTGCACCACTTAGGGTAGTTTATAAAGGCAAACAAGACTATGCAGTTAAATCCGGAATCGCTGTTTTAGTTTTGGAGTTGTTGTCGATGGTGTCATTTTGGCAAATTTTTAGCGTTTTTCACCGTGCCAAATGGCTACAAAATCCTATAGTCTCAAATATCTCCGAAACTAATAGGAATAGAAAAACCATACTGCATCACTTAGGGTAGTTTATAAACGCAAACAAGACTATGTAGTTAAATCCGGAATAGCTGTTTTAGTTTTGGAGATTTTGTCGATGGTGTCTTTTTGGCAAATTTTCAGCGTTTTTGACCGTGCGAAATGACTTCAAAACGATATAGTCTCAATTATCTCCGAAACTAATAGCAATAGGAAAACCGTACTGCACCACTTAGGGTAGTTTATAAAGGCAAACAAGACTATGCAGTTAAATCCGGAATCGCTGTTTTAGTTTTGGAGTTGTTGTCGATGGTGTCATTTTGGCAAATTTTTAGCGTTTTTCACCGTGCCAAATGGCTACAAAATCCTATAGTCTCAAATATCTCCGAAACTAATAGGAATAGAAAAACCATACTGCATCACTTAGGGTAGTTTATAAACGCAAACAAGACTATGTAGTTAAATCCGGAATAGCTGTTTTAGTTTTGGAGATTTTGTCGATGGTGTCTTTTTGGCAAATTTTCAGCGTTTTTGACCGTGCGAAATGACTTCAAAACGATATAGTCTCAATTATCTCCGAAACTAATAGCAATAGGAAAACCGTACTGCACCACTTAGGGTAGTTTATAAAGGCAAACAAGACTATGCAGTTAAATCCGGAATCGCTGTTTTAGTTTTGGAGTTGTTGTCGATGGTGTCATTTTGGCAAATTTTTAGCGTTTTTCACCGTGCCAAATGGCTACAAAATCCTATAGTCTCAAATATCTCCGAAACTAATAGGAATAGAAAAACCATACTGCATCACTTAGGGTAGTTTATAAACGCAAACAAGACTATGTAGTTAAATCCGGAATAGCTGTTTTAGTTTTGGAGATTTTGTCGATGGTGTCTTTTTGGCAAATTTTCAGCGTTTTTGACCGTGCGAAATGACTTCAAAACGATATAGTCTCAATTATCTCCGAAACTAATAGCAATAGGAAAACCGTACTGCACCACTTAGGGTAGTTTATAAAGGCAAACAAGACTATGCAGTTAAATCCGGAATCGCTGTTTTAGTTTTGGAGTTGTTGTCGATGGTGTCATTTTGGCAAATTTTTAGCGTTTTTCACCGTGCCAAATGGCTACAAAATCCTATAGTCTCAAATATCTCCGAAACTAATAGGAATAGAAAAACCATACTGCATCACTTAGGGTAGTTTATAAACGCAAACAAGACTATGTAGTTAAATCCGGAATAGCTGTTTTAGTTTTGGAGATTTTGTCGATGGTGTCTTTTTGGCAAATTTTCAGCGTTTTTGACCGTGCGAAATGACTTCAAAACGATATAGTCTCAATTATCTCCGAAACTAATAGCAATAGGAAAACCGTACTGCACCACTTAGGGTAGTTTATAAAGGCAAACAAGACTATGCAGTTAAATCCGGAATCGCTGTTTTAGTTTTGGAGTTGTTGTCGATGGTGTCATTTTGGCAAATTTTTAGCGTTTTTCACCGTGCCAAATGGCTACAAAATCCTATAGTCTCAAATATCTCCGAAACTAATAGGAATAGAAAAACCATACTGCATCACTTAGGGTAGTTTATAAACGCAAACAAGACTATGTAGTTAAATCCGGAATAGCTGTTTTAGTTTTGGAGATTTTGTCGATGGTGTCTTTTTGGCAAATTTTCAGCGTTTTTGACCGTGCGAAATGACTTCAAAACGATATAGTCTCAATTATCTCCGAAACTAATAGCAATAGGAAAACCGTACTGCACCACTTAGGGTAGTTTATAAAGGCAAACAAGACTATGCAGTTAAATCCGGAATCGCTGTTTTAGTTTTGGAGTTGTTGTCGATGGTGTCATTTTGGCAAATTTTTAGCGTTTTTCACCGTGCCAAATGGCTACAAAATCCTATAGTCTCAAATATCTCCGAAACTAATAGGAATAGAAAAACCATACTGCATCACTTAGGGTAGTTTATAAACGCAAACAAGACTATGTAGTTAAATCCGGAATAGCTGTTTTAGTTTTGGAGATTTTGTCGATGGTGTCTTTTTGGCAAATTTTCAGCGTTTTTGACCGTGCGAAATGACTTCAAAACGATATAGTCTCAATTATCTCCGAAACTAATAGCAATAGGAAAACCGTACTGCACCACTTAGGGTAGTTTATAAAGGCAAACAAGACTATGCAGTTAAATCCGGAATCGCTGTTTTAGTTTTGGAGTTGTTGTCGATGGTGTCATTTTGGCAAATTTTTAGCGTTTTTCACCGTGCCAAATGGCTACAAAATCCTATAGTCTCAAATATCTCCGAAACTAATAGGAATAGAAAAACCATACTGCATCACTTAGGGTAGTTTATAAACGCAAACAAGACTATGTAGTTAAATCCGGAATAGCTGTTTTAGTTTTGGAGATTTTGTCGATGGTGTCTTTTTGGCAAATTTTCAGCGTTTTTGACCGTGCGAAATGACTTCAAAACGATATAGTCTCAATTATCTCCGAAACTAATAGCAATAGGAAAACCGTACTGCACCACTTAGGGTAGTTTATAAAGGCAAACAAGACTATGCAGTTAAATCCGGAATCGCTGTTTTAGTTTTGGAGTTGTTGTCGATGGTGTCATTTTGGCAAATTTTTAGCGTTTTTCACCGTGCCAAATGGCTACAAAATCCTATAGTCTCAAATATCTCCGAAACTAATAGGAATAGAAAAACCATACTGCATCACTTAGGGTAGTTTATAAACGCAAACAAGACTATGTAGTTAAATCCGGAATAGCTGTTTTAGTTTTGGAGATTTTGTCGATGGTGTCTTTTTGGCAAATTTTCAGCGTTTTTGACCGTGCGAAATGACTTCAAAACGATATAGTCTCAATTATCTCCGAAACTAATAGCAATAGGAAAACCGTACTGCACCACTTAGGGTAGTTTATAAAGGCAAACAAGACTATGCAGTTAAATCCGGAATCGCTGTTTTAGTTTTGGAGTTGTTGTCGATGGTGTCATTTTGGCAAATTTTTAGCGTTTTTCACCGTGCCAAATGGCTACAAAATCCTATAGTCTCAAATATCTCCGAAACTAATAGGAATAGAAAAACCATACTGCATCACTTAGGGTAGTTTATAAACGCAAACAAGACTATGTAGTTAAATCCGGAATAGCTGTTTTAGTTTTGGAGATTTTGTCGATGGTGTCTTTTTGGCAAATTTTCAGCGTTTTTGACCGTGCGAAATGACTTCAAAACGATATAGTCTCAATTATCTCCGAAACTAATAGCAATAGGAAAACCGTACTGCACCACTTAGGGTAGTTTATAAAGGCAAACAAGACTATGCAGTTAAATCCGGAATCGCTGTTTTAGTTTTGGAGTTGTTGTCGATGGTGTCATTTTGGCAAATTTTTAGCGTTTTTCACCGTGCCAAATGGCTACAAAATCCTATAGTCTCAAATATCTCCGAAACTAATAGGAATAGAAAAACCATACTGCATCACTTAGGGTAGTTTATAAACGCAAACAAGACTATGTAGTTAAATCCGGAATAGCTGTTTTAGTTTTGGAGATTTTGTCGATGGTGTCTTTTTGGCAAATTTTCAGCGTTTTTGACCGTGCGAAATGACTTCAAAACGATATAGTCTCAATTATCTCCGAAACTAATAGCAATAGGAAAACCGTACTGCACCACTTAGGGTAGTTTATAAAGGCAAACAAGACTATGCAGTTAAATCCGGAATCGCTGTTTTAGTTTTGGAGTTGTTGTCGATGGTGTCATTTTGGCAAATTTTTAGCGTTTTTCACCGTGCCAAATGGCTACAAAATCCTATAGTCTCAAATATCTCCGAAACTAATAGGAATAGAAAAACCATACTGCATCACTTAGGGTAGTTTATAAACGCAAACAAGACTATGTAGTTAAATCCGGAATAGCTGTTTTAGTTTTGGAGATTTTGTCGATGGTGTCTTTTTGGCAAATTTTCAGCGTTTTTGACCGTGCGAAATGACTTCAAAACGATATAGTCTCAATTATCTCCGAAACTAATAGCAATAGGAAAACCGTACTGCACCACTTAGGGTAGTTTATAAAGGCAAACAAGACTATGCAGTTAAATCCGGAATCGCTGTTTTAGTTTTGGAGTTGTTGTCGATGGTGTCATTTTGGCAAATTTTTAGCGTTTTTCACCGTGCCAAATGGCTACAAAATCCTATAGTCTCAAATATCTCCGAAACTAATAGGAATAGAAAAACCATACTGCATCACTTAGGGTAGTTTATAAACGCAAACAAGACTATGTAGTTAAATCCGGAATAGCTGTTTTAGTTTTGGAGATTTTGTCGATGGTGTCTTTTTGGCAAATTTTCAGCGTTTTTGACCGTGCGAAATGACTTCAAAACGATATAGTCTCAATTATCTCCGAAACTAATAGCAATAGGAAAACCGTACTGCACCACTTAGGGTAGTTTATAAAGGCAAACAAGACTATGCAGTTAAATCCGGAATCGCTGTTTTAGTTTTGGAGTTGTTGTCGATGGTGTCATTTTGGCAAATTTTTAGCGTTTTTCACCGTGCCAAATGGCTACAAAATCCTATAGTCTCAAATATCTCCGAAACTAATAGGAATAGAAAAACCATACTGCATCACTTAGGGTAGTTTATAAACGCAAACAAGACTATGTAGTTAAATCCGGAATAGCTGTTTTAGTTTTGGAGATTTTGTCGATGGTGTCTTTTTGGCAAATTTTCAGCGTTTTTGACCGTGCGAAATGACTTCAAAACGATATAGTCTCAATTATCTCCGAAACTAATAGCAATAGGAAAACCGTACTGCACCACTTAGGGTAGTTTATAAAGGCAAACAAGACTATGCAGTTAAATCCGGAATCGCTGTTTTAGTTTTGGAGTTGTTGTCGATGGTGTCATTTTGGCAAATTTTTAGCGTTTTTCACCGTGCCAAATGGCTACAAAATCCTATAGTCTCAAATATCTCCGAAACTAATAGGAATAGAAAAACCATACTGCATCACTTAGGGTAGTTTATAAACGCAAACAAGACTATGTAGTTAAATCCGGAATAGCTGTTTTAGTTTTGGAGATTTTGTCGATGGTGTCTTTTTGGCAAATTTTCAGCGTTTTTGACCGTGCGAAATGACTTCAAAACGATATAGTCTCAATTATCTCCGAAACTAATAGCAATAGGAAAACCGTACTGCACCACTTAGGGTAGTTTATAAAGGCAAACAAGACTATGCAGTTAAATCCGGAATCGCTGTTTTAGTTTTGGAGTTGTTGTCGATGGTGTCATTTTGGCAAATTTTTAGCGTTTTTCACCGTGCCAAATGGCTACAAAATCCTATAGTCTCAAATATCTCCGAAACTAATAGGAATAGAAAAACCATACTGCATCACTTAGGGTAGTTTATAAACGCAAACAAGACTATGTAGTTAAATCCGGAATAGCTGTTTTAGTTTTGGAGATTTTGTCGATGGTGTCTTTTTGGCAAATTTTCAGCGTTTTTGACCGTGCGAAATGACTTCAAAACGATATAGTCTCAATTATCTCCGAAACTAATAGCAATAGGAAAACCGTACTGCACCACTTAGGGTAGTTTATAAAGGCAAACAAGACTATGCAGTTAAATCCGGAATCGCTGTTTTAGTTTTGGAGTTGTTGTCGATGGTGTCATTTTGGCAAATTTTTAGCGTTTTTCACCGTGCCAAATGGCTACAAAATCCTATAGTCTCAAATATCTCCGAAACTAATAGGAATAGAAAAACCATACTGCATCACTTAGGGTAGTTTATAAACGCAAACAAGACTATGTAGTTAAATCCGGAATAGCTGTTTTAGTTTTGGAGATTTTGTCGATGGTGTCTTTTTGGCAAATTTTCAGCGTTTTTGACCGTGCGAAATGACTTCAAAACGATATAGTCTCAATTATCTCCGAAACTAATAGCAATAGGAAAACCGTACTGCACCACTTAGGGTAGTTTATAAAGGCAAACAAGACTATGCAGTTAAATCCGGAATCGCTGTTTTAGTTTTGGAGTTGTTGTCGATGGTGTCATTTTGGCAAATTTTTAGCGTTTTTCACCGTGCCAAATGGCTACAAAATCCTATAGTCTCAAATATCTCCGAAACTAATAGGAATAGAAAAACCATACTGCATCACTTAGGGTAGTTTATAAACGCAAACAAGACTATGTAGTTAAATCCGGAATAGCTGTTTTAGTTTTGGAGATTTTGTCGATGGTGTCTTTTTGGCAAATTTTCAGCGTTTTTGACCGTGCGAAATGACTTCAAAACGATATAGTCTCAATTATCTCCGAAACTAATAGCAATAGGAAAACCGTACTGCACCACTTAGGGTAGTTTATAAAGGCAAACAAGACTATGCAGTTAAATCCGGAATCGCTGTTTTAGTTTTGGAGTTGTTGTCGATGGTGTCATTTTGGCAAATTTTTAGCGTTTTTCACCGTGCCAAATGGCTACAAAATCCTATAGTCTCAAATATCTCCGAAACTAATAGGAATAGAAAAACCATACTGCATCACTTAGGGTAGTTTATAAACGCAAACAAGACTATGTAGTTAAATCCGGAATAGCTGTTTTAGTTTTGGAGATTTTGTCGATGGTGTCTTTTTGGCAAATTTTCAGCGTTTTTGACCGTGCGAAATGACTTCAAAACGATATAGTCTCAATTATCTCCGAAACTAATAGCAATAGGAAAACCGTACTGCACCACTTAGGGTAGTTTATAAAGGCAAACAAGACTATGCAGTTAAATCCGGAATCGCTGTTTTAGTTTTGGAGTTGTTGTCGATGGTGTCATTTTGGCAAATTTTTAGCGTTTTTCACCGTGCCAAATGGCTACAAAATCCTATAGTCTCAAATATCTCCGAAACTAATAGGAATAGAAAAACCATACTGCATCACTTAGGGTAGTTTATAAACGCAAACAAGACTATGTAGTTAAATCCGGAATAGCTGTTTTAGTTTTGGAGATTTTGTCGATGGTGTCTTTTTGGCAAATTTTCAGCGTTTTTGACCGTGCGAAATGACTTCAAAACGATATAGTCTCAATTATCTCCGAAACTAATAGCAATAGGAAAACCGTACTGCACCACTTAGGGTAGTTTATAAAGGCAAACAAGACTATGCAGTTAAATCCGGAATCGCTGTTTTAGTTTTGGAGTTGTTGTCGATGGTGTCATTTTGGCAAATTTTTAGCGTTTTTCACCGTGCCAAATGGCTACAAAATCCTATAGTCTCAAATATCTCCGAAACTAATAGGAATAGAAAAACCATACTGCATCACTTAGGGTAGTTTATAAACGCAAACAAGACTATGTAGTTAAATCCGGAATAGCTGTTTTAGTTTTGGAGATTTTGTCGATGGTGTCTTTTTGGCAAATTTTCAGCGTTTTTGACCGTGCGAAATGACTTCAAAACGATATAGTCTCAATTATCTCCGAAACTAATAGCAATAGGAAAACCGTACTGCACCACTTAGGGTAGTTTATAAAGGCAAACAAGACTATGCAGTTAAATCCGGAATCGCTGTTTTAGTTTTGGAGTTGTTGTCGATGGTGTCATTTTGGCAAATTTTTAGCGTTTTTCACCGTGCCAAATGGCTACAAAATCCTATAGTCTCAAATATCTCCGAAACTAATAGGAATAGAAAAACCATACTGCATCACTTAGGGTAGTTTATAAACGCAAACAAGACTATGTAGTTAAATCCGGAATAGCTGTTTTAGTTTTGGAGATTTTGTCGATGGTGTCTTTTTGGCAAATTTTCAGCGTTTTTGACCGTGCGAAATGACTTCAAAACGATATAGTCTCAATTATCTCCGAAACTAATAGCAATAGGAAAACCGTACTGCACCACTTAGGGTAGTTTATAAAGGCAAACAAGACTATGCAGTTAAATCCGGAATCGCTGTTTTAGTTTTGGAGTTGTTGTCGATGGTGTCATTTTGGCAAATTTTTAGCGTTTTTCACCGTGCCAAATGGCTACAAAATCCTATAGTCTCAAATATCTCCGAAACTAATAGGAATAGAAAAACCATACTGCATCACTTAGGGTAGTTTATAAACGCAAACAAGACTATGTAGTTAAATCCGGAATAGCTGTTTTAGTTTTGGAGATTTTGTCGATGGTGTCTTTTTGGCAAATTTTCAGCGTTTTTGACCGTGCGAAATGACTTCAAAACGATATAGTCTCAATTATCTCCGAAACTAATAGCAATAGGAAAACCGTACTGCACCACTTAGGGTAGTTTATAAAGGCAAACAAGACTATGCAGTTAAATCCGGAATCGCTGTTTTAGTTTTGGAGTTGTTGTCGATGGTGTCATTTTGGCAAATTTTTAGCGTTTTTCACCGTGCCAAATGGCTACAAAATCCTATAGTCTCAAATATCTCCGAAACTAATAGGAATAGAAAAACCATACTGCATCACTTAGGGTAGTTTATAAACGCAAACAAGACTATGTAGTTAAATCCGGAATAGCTGTTTTAGTTTTGGAGATTTTGTCGATGGTGTCTTTTTGGCAAATTTTCAGCGTTTTTGACCGTGCGAAATGACTTCAAAACGATATAGTCTCAATTATCTCCGAAACTAATAGCAATAGGAAAACCGTACTGCACCACTTAGGGTAGTTTATAAAGGCAAACAAGACTATGCAGTTAAATCCGGAATCGCTGTTTTAGTTTTGGAGTTGTTGTCGATGGTGTCATTTTGGCAAATTTTTAGCGTTTTTCACCGTGCCAAATGGCTACAAAATCCTATAGTCTCAAATATCTCCGAAACTAATAGGAATAGAAAAACCATACTGCATCACTTAGGGTAGTTTATAAACGCAAACAAGACTATGTAGTTAAATCCGGAATAGCTGTTTTAGTTTTGGAGATTTTGTCGATGGTGTCTTTTTGGCAAATTTTCAGCGTTTTTGACCGTGCGAAATGACTTCAAAACGATATAGTCTCAATTATCTCCGAAACTAATAGCAATAGGAAAACCGTACTGCACCACTTAGGGTAGTTTATAAAGGCAAACAAGACTATGCAGTTAAATCCGGAATCGCTGTTTTAGTTTTGGAGTTGTTGTCGATGGTGTCATTTTGGCAAATTTTTAGCGTTTTTCACCGTGCCAAATGGCTACAAAATCCTATAGTCTCAAATATCTCCGAAACTAATAGGAATAGAAAAACCATACTGCATCACTTAGGGTAGTTTATAAACGCAAACAAGACTATGTAGTTAAATCCGGAATAGCTGTTTTAGTTTTGGAGATTTTGTCGATGGTGTCTTTTTGGCAAATTTTCAGCGTTTTTGACCGTGCGAAATGACTTCAAAACGATATAGTCTCAATTATCTCCGAAACTAATAGCAATAGGAAAACCGTACTGCACCACTTAGGGTAGTTTATAAAGGCAAACAAGACTATGCAGTTAAATCCGGAATCGCTGTTTTAGTTTTGGAGTTGTTGTCGATGGTGTCATTTTGGCAAATTTTTAGCGTTTTTCACCGTGCCAAATGGCTACAAAATCCTATAGTCTCAAATATCTCCGAAACTAATAGGAATAGAAAAACCATACTGCATCACTTAGGGTAGTTTATAAACGCAAACAAGACTATGTAGTTAAATCCGGAATAGCTGTTTTAGTTTTGGAGATTTTGTCGATGGTGTCTTTTTGGCAAATTTTCAGCGTTTTTGACCGTGCGAAATGACTTCAAAACGATATAGTCTCAATTATCTCCGAAACTAATAGCAATAGGAAAACCGTACTGCACCACTTAGGGTAGTTTATAAAGGCAAACAAGACTATGCAGTTAAATCCGGAATCGCTGTTTTAGTTTTGGAGTTGTTGTCGATGGTGTCATTTTGGCAAATTTTTAGCGTTTTTCACCGTGCCAAATGGCTACAAAATCCTATAGTCTCAAATATCTCCGAAACTAATAGGAATAGAAAAACCATACTGCATCACTTAGGGTAGTTTATAAACGCAAACAAGACTATGTAGTTAAATCCGGAATAGCTGTTTTAGTTTTGGAGATTTTGTCGATGGTGTCTTTTTGGCAAATTTTCAGCGTTTTTGACCGTGCGAAATGACTTCAAAACGATATAGTCTCAATTATCTCCGAAACTAATAGCAATAGGAAAACCGTACTGCACCACTTAGGGTAGTTTATAAAGGCAAACAAGACTATGCAGTTAAATCCGGAATCGCTGTTTTAGTTTTGGAGTTGTTGTCGATGGTGTCATTTTGGCAAATTTTTAGCGTTTTTCACCGTGCCAAATGGCTACAAAATCCTATAGTCTCAAATATCTCCGAAACTAATAGGAATAGAAAAACCATACTGCATCACTTAGGGTAGTTTATAAACGCAAACAAGACTATGTAGTTAAATCCGGAATAGCTGTTTTAGTTTTGGAGATTTTGTCGATGGTGTCTTTTTGGCAAATTTTCAGCGTTTTTGACCGTGCGAAATGACTTCAAAACGATATAGTCTCAATTATCTCCGAAACTAATAGCAATAGGAAAACCGTACTGCACCACTTAGGGTAGTTTATAAAGGCAAACAAGACTATGCAGTTAAATCCGGAATCGCTGTTTTAGTTTTGGAGTTGTTGTCGATGGTGTCATTTTGGCAAATTTTTAGCGTTTTTCACCGTGCCAAATGGCTACAAAATCCTATAGTCTCAAATATCTCCGAAACTAATAGGAATAGAAAAACCATACTGCATCACTTAGGGTAGTTTATAAACGCAAACAAGACTATGTAGTTAAATCCGGAATAGCTGTTTTAGTTTTGGAGATTTTGTCGATGGTGTCTTTTTGGCAAATTTTCAGCGTTTTTGACCGTGCGAAATGACTTCAAAACGATATAGTCTCAATTATCTCCGAAACTAATAGCAATAGGAAAACCGTACTGCACCACTTAGGGTAGTTTATAAAGGCAAACAAGACTATGCAGTTAAATCCGGAATCGCTGTTTTAGTTTTGGAGTTGTTGTCGATGGTGTCATTTTGGCAAATTTTTAGCGTTTTTCACCGTGCCAAATGGCTACAAAATCCTATAGTCTCAAATATCTCCGAAACTAATAGGAATAGAAAAACCATACTGCATCACTTAGGGTAGTTTATAAACGCAAACAAGACTATGTAGTTAAATCCGGAATAGCTGTTTTAGTTTTGGAGATTTTGTCGATGGTGTCTTTTTGGCAAATTTTCAGCGTTTTTGACCGTGCGAAATGACTTCAAAACGATATAGTCTCAATTATCTCCGAAACTAATAGCAATAGGAAAACCGTACTGCACCACTTAGGGTAGTTTATAAAGGCAAACAAGACTATGCAGTTAAATCCGGAATCGCTGTTTTAGTTTTGGAGTTGTTGTCGATGGTGTCATTTTGGCAAATTTTTAGCGTTTTTCACCGTGCCAAATGGCTACAAAATCCTATAGTCTCAAATATCTCCGAAACTAATAGGAATAGAAAAACCATACTGCATCACTTAGGGTAGTTTATAAACGCAAACAAGACTATGTAGTTAAATCCGGAATAGCTGTTTTAGTTTTGGAGATTTTGTCGATGGTGTCTTTTTGGCAAATTTTCAGCGTTTTTGACCGTGCGAAATGACTTCAAAACGATATAGTCTCAATTATCTCCGAAACTAATAGCAATAGGAAAACCGTACTGCACCACTTAGGGTAGTTTATAAAGGCAAACAAGACTATGCAGTTAAATCCGGAATCGCTGTTTTAGTTTTGGAGTTGTTGTCGATGGTGTCATTTTGGCAAATTTTTAGCGTTTTTCACCGTGCCAAATGGCTACAAAATCCTATAGTCTCAAATATCTCCGAAACTAATAGGAATAGAAAAACCATACTGCATCACTTAGGGTAGTTTATAAACGCAAACAAGACTATGTAGTTAAATCCGGAATAGCTGTTTTAGTTTTGGAGATTTTGTCGATGGTGTCTTTTTGGCAAATTTTCAGCGTTTTTGACCGTGCGAAATGACTTCAAAACGATATAGTCTCAATTATCTCCGAAACTAATAGCAATAGGAAAACCGTACTGCACCACTTAGGGTAGTTTATAAAGGCAAACAAGACTATGCAGTTAAATCCGGAATCGCTGTTTTAGTTTTGGAGTTGTTGTCGATGGTGTCATTTTGGCAAATTTTTAGCGTTTTTCACCGTGCCAAATGGCTACAAAATCCTATAGTCTCAAATATCTCCGAAACTAATAGGAATAGAAAAACCATACTGCATCACTTAGGGTAGTTTATAAACGCAAACAAGACTATGTAGTTAAATCCGGAATAGCTGTTTTAGTTTTGGAGATTTTGTCGATGGTGTCTTTTTGGCAAATTTTCAGCGTTTTTGACCGTGCGAAATGACTTCAAAACGATATAGTCTCAATTATCTCCGAAACTAATAGCAATAGGAAAACCGTACTGCACCACTTAGGGTAGTTTATAAAGGCAAACAAGACTATGCAGTTAAATCCGGAATCGCTGTTTTAGTTTTGGAGTTGTTGTCGATGGTGTCATTTTGGCAAATTTTTAGCGTTTTTCACCGTGCCAAATGGCTACAAAATCCTATAGTCTCAAATATCTCCGAAACTAATAGGAATAGAAAAACCATACTGCATCACTTAGGGTAGTTTATAAACGCAAACAAGACTATGTAGTTAAATCCGGAATAGCTGTTTTAGTTTTGGAGATTTTGTCGATGGTGTCTTTTTGGCAAATTTTCAGCGTTTTTGACCGTGCGAAATGACTTCAAAACGATATAGTCTCAATTATCTCCGAAACTAATAGCAATAGGAAAACCGTACTGCACCACTTAGGGTAGTTTATAAAGGCAAACAAGACTATGCAGTTAAATCCGGAATCGCTGTTTTAGTTTTGGAGTTGTTGTCGATGGTGTCATTTTGGCAAATTTTTAGCGTTTTTCACCGTGCCAAATGGCTACAAAATCCTATAGTCTCAAATATCTCCGAAACTAATAGGAATAGAAAAACCATACTGCATCACTTAGGGTAGTTTATAAACGCAAACAAGACTATGTAGTTAAATCCGGAATAGCTGTTTTAGTTTTGGAGATTTTGTCGATGGTGTCTTTTTGGCAAATTTTCAGCGTTTTTGACCGTGCGAAATGACTTCAAAACGATATAGTCTCAATTATCTCCGAAACTAATAGCAATAGGAAAACCGTACTGCACCACTTAGGGTAGTTTATAAAGGCAAACAAGACTATGCAGTTAAATCCGGAATCGCTGTTTTAGTTTTGGAGTTGTTGTCGATGGTGTCATTTTGGCAAATTTTTAGCGTTTTTCACCGTGCCAAATGGCTACAAAATCCTATAGTCTCAAATATCTCCGAAACTAATAGGAATAGAAAAACCATACTGCATCACTTAGGGTAGTTTATAAACGCAAACAAGACTATGTAGTTAAATCCGGAATAGCTGTTTTAGTTTTGGAGATTTTGTCGATGGTGTCTTTTTGGCAAATTTTCAGCGTTTTTGACCGTGCGAAATGACTTCAAAACGATATAGTCTCAATTATCTCCGAAACTAATAGCAATAGGAAAACCGTACTGCACCACTTAGGGTAGTTTATAAAGGCAAACAAGACTATGCAGTTAAATCCGGAATCGCTGTTTTAGTTTTGGAGTTGTTGTCGATGGTGTCATTTTGGCAAATTTTTAGCGTTTTTCACCGTGCCAAATGGCTACAAAATCCTATAGTCTCAAATATCTCCGAAACTAATAGGAATAGAAAAACCATACTGCATCACTTAGGGTAGTTTATAAACGCAAACAAGACTATGTAGTTAAATCCGGAATAGCTGTTTTAGTTTTGGAGATTTTGTCGATGGTGTCTTTTTGGCAAATTTTCAGCGTTTTTGACCGTGCGAAATGACTTCAAAACGATATAGTCTCAATTATCTCCGAAACTAATAGCAATAGGAAAACCGTACTGCACCACTTAGGGTAGTTTATAAAGGCAAACAAGACTATGCAGTTAAATCCGGAATCGCTGTTTTAGTTTTGGAGTTGTTGTCGATGGTGTCATTTTGGCAAATTTTTAGCGTTTTTCACCGTGCCAAATGGCTACAAAATCCTATAGTCTCAAATATCTCCGAAACTAATAGGAATAGAAAAACCATACTGCATCACTTAGGGTAGTTTATAAACGCAAACAAGACTATGTAGTTAAATCCGGAATAGCTGTTTTAGTTTTGGAGATTTTGTCGATGGTGTCTTTTTGGCAAATTTTCAGCGTTTTTGACCGTGCGAAATGACTTCAAAACGATATAGTCTCAATTATCTCCGAAACTAATAGCAATAGGAAAACCGTACTGCACCACTTAGGGTAGTTTATAAAGGCAAACAAGACTATGCAGTTAAATCCGGAATCGCTGTTTTAGTTTTGGAGTTGTTGTCGATGGTGTCATTTTGGCAAATTTTTAGCGTTTTTCACCGTGCCAAATGGCTACAAAATCCTATAGTCTCAAATATCTCCGAAACTAATAGGAATAGAAAAACCATACTGCATCACTTAGGGTAGTTTATAAACGCAAACAAGACTATGTAGTTAAATCCGGAATAGCTGTTTTAGTTTTGGAGATTTTGTCGATGGTGTCTTTTTGGCAAATTTTCAGCGTTTTTGACCGTGCGAAATGACTTCAAAACGATATAGTCTCAATTATCTCCGAAACTAATAGCAATAGGAAAACCGTACTGCACCACTTAGGGTAGTTTATAAAGGCAAACAAGACTATGCAGTTAAATCCGGAATCGCTGTTTTAGTTTTGGAGTTGTTGTCGATGGTGTCATTTTGGCAAATTTTTAGCGTTTTTCACCGTGCCAAATGGCTACAAAATCCTATAGTCTCAAATATCTCCGAAACTAATAGGAATAGAAAAACCATACTGCATCACTTAGGGTAGTTTATAAACGCAAACAAGACTATGTAGTTAAATCCGGAATAGCTGTTTTAGTTTTGGAGATTTTGTCGATGGTGTCTTTTTGGCAAATTTTCAGCGTTTTTGACCGTGCGAAATGACTTCAAAACGATATAGTCTCAATTATCTCCGAAACTAATAGCAATAGGAAAACCGTACTGCACCACTTAGGGTAGTTTATAAAGGCAAACAAGACTATGCAGTTAAATCCGGAATCGCTGTTTTAGTTTTGGAGTTGTTGTCGATGGTGTCATTTTGGCAAATTTTTAGCGTTTTTCACCGTGCCAAATGGCTACAAAATCCTATAGTCTCAAATATCTCCGAAACTAATAGGAATAGAAAAACCATACTGCATCACTTAGGGTAGTTTATAAACGCAAACAAGACTATGTAGTTAAATCCGGAATAGCTGTTTTAGTTTTGGAGATTTTGTCGATGGTGTCTTTTTGGCAAATTTTCAGCGTTTTTGACCGTGCGAAATGACTTCAAAACGATATAGTCTCAATTATCTCCGAAACTAATAGCAATAGGAAAACCGTACTGCACCACTTAGGGTAGTTTATAAAGGCAAACAAGACTATGCAGTTAAATCCGGAATCGCTGTTTTAGTTTTGGAGTTGTTGTCGATGGTGTCATTTTGGCAAATTTTTAGCGTTTTTCACCGTGCCAAATGGCTACAAAATCCTATAGTCTCAAATATCTCCGAAACTAATAGGAATAGAAAAACCATACTGCATCACTTAGGGTAGTTTATAAACGCAAACAAGACTATGTAGTTAAATCCGGAATAGCTGTTTTAGTTTTGGAGATTTTGTCGATGGTGTCTTTTTGGCAAATTTTCAGCGTTTTTGACCGTGCGAAATGACTTCAAAACGATATAGTCTCAATTATCTCCGAAACTAATAGCAATAGGAAAACCGTACTGCACCACTTAGGGTAGTTTATAAAGGCAAACAAGACTATGCAGTTAAATCCGGAATCGCTGTTTTAGTTTTGGAGTTGTTGTCGATGGTGTCATTTTGGCAAATTTTTAGCGTTTTTCACCGTGCCAAATGGCTACAAAATCCTATAGTCTCAAATATCTCCGAAACTAATAGGAATAGAAAAACCATACTGCATCACTTAGGGTAGTTTATAAACGCAAACAAGACTATGTAGTTAAATCCGGAATAGCTGTTTTAGTTTTGGAGATTTTGTCGATGGTGTCTTTTTGGCAAATTTTCAGCGTTTTTGACCGTGCGAAATGACTTCAAAACGATATAGTCTCAATTATCTCCGAAACTAATAGCAATAGGAAAACCGTACTGCACCACTTAGGGTAGTTTATAAAGGCAAACAAGACTATGCAGTTAAATCCGGAATCGCTGTTTTAGTTTTGGAGTTGTTGTCGATGGTGTCATTTTGGCAAATTTTTAGCGTTTTTCACCGTGCCAAATGGCTACAAAATCCTATAGTCTCAAATATCTCCGAAACTAATAGGAATAGAAAAACCATACTGCATCACTTAGGGTAGTTTATAAACGCAAACAAGACTATGTAGTTAAATCCGGAATAGCTGTTTTAGTTTTGGAGATTTTGTCGATGGTGTCTTTTTGGCAAATTTTCAGCGTTTTTGACCGTGCGAAATGACTTCAAAACGATATAGTCTCAATTATCTCCGAAACTAATAGCAATAGGAAAACCGTACTGCACCACTTAGGGTAGTTTATAAAGGCAAACAAGACTATGCAGTTAAATCCGGAATCGCTGTTTTAGTTTTGGAGTTGTTGTCGATGGTGTCATTTTGGCAAATTTTTAGCGTTTTTCACCGTGCCAAATGGCTACAAAATCCTATAGTCTCAAATATCTCCGAAACTAATAGGAATAGAAAAACCATACTGCATCACTTAGGGTAGTTTATAAACGCAAACAAGACTATGTAGTTAAATCCGGAATAGCTGTTTTAGTTTTGGAGATTTTGTCGATGGTGTCTTTTTGGCAAATTTTCAGCGTTTTTGACCGTGCGAAATGACTTCAAAACGATATAGTCTCAATTATCTCCGAAACTAATAGCAATAGGAAAACCGTACTGCACCACTTAGGGTAGTTTATAAAGGCAAACAAGACTATGCAGTTAAATCCGGAATCGCTGTTTTAGTTTTGGAGTTGTTGTCGATGGTGTCATTTTGGCAAATTTTTAGCGTTTTTCACCGTGCCAAATGGCTACAAAATCCTATAGTCTCAAATATCTCCGAAACTAATAGGAATAGAAAAACCATACTGCATCACTTAGGGTAGTTTATAAACGCAAACAAGACTATGTAGTTAAATCCGGAATAGCTGTTTTAGTTTTGGAGATTTTGTCGATGGTGTCTTTTTGGCAAATTTTCAGCGTTTTTGACCGTGCGAAATGACTTCAAAACGATATAGTCTCAATTATCTCCGAAACTAATAGCAATAGGAAAACCGTACTGCACCACTTAGGGTAGTTTATAAAGGCAAACAAGACTATGCAGTTAAATCCGGAATCGCTGTTTTAGTTTTGGAGTTGTTGTCGATGGTGTCATTTTGGCAAATTTTTAGCGTTTTTCACCGTGCCAAATGGCTACAAAATCCTATAGTCTCAAATATCTCCGAAACTAATAGGAATAGAAAAACCATACTGCATCACTTAGGGTAGTTTATAAACGCAAACAAGACTATGTAGTTAAATCCGGAATAGCTGTTTTAGTTTTGGAGATTTTGTCGATGGTGTCTTTTTGGCAAATTTTCAGCGTTTTTGACCGTGCGAAATGACTTCAAAACGATATAGTCTCAATTATCTCCGAAACTAATAGCAATAGGAAAACCGTACTGCACCACTTAGGGTAGTTTATAAAGGCAAACAAGACTATGCAGTTAAATCCGGAATCGCTGTTTTAGTTTTGGAGTTGTTGTCGATGGTGTCATTTTGGCAAATTTTTAGCGTTTTTCACCGTGCCAAATGGCTACAAAATCCTATAGTCTCAAATATCTCCGAAACTAATAGGAATAGAAAAACCATACTGCATCACTTAGGGTAGTTTATAAACGCAAACAAGACTATGTAGTTAAATCCGGAATAGCTGTTTTAGTTTTGGAGATTTTGTCGATGGTGTCTTTTTGGCAAATTTTCAGCGTTTTTGACCGTGCGAAATGACTTCAAAACGATATAGTCTCAATTATCTCCGAAACTAATAGCAATAGGAAAACCGTACTGCACCACTTAGGGTAGTTTATAAAGGCAAACAAGACTATGCAGTTAAATCCGGAATCGCTGTTTTAGTTTTGGAGTTGTTGTCGATGGTGTCATTTTGGCAAATTTTTAGCGTTTTTCACCGTGCCAAATGGCTACAAAATCCTATAGTCTCAAATATCTCCGAAACTAATAGGAATAGAAAAACCATACTGCATCACTTAGGGTAGTTTATAAACGCAAACAAGACTATGTAGTTAAATCCGGAATAGCTGTTTTAGTTTTGGAGATTTTGTCGATGGTGTCTTTTTGGCAAATTTTCAGCGTTTTTGACCGTGCGAAATGACTTCAAAACGATATAGTCTCAATTATCTCCGAAACTAATAGCAATAGGAAAACCGTACTGCACCACTTAGGGTAGTTTATAAAGGCAAACAAGACTATGCAGTTAAATCCGGAATCGCTGTTTTAGTTTTGGAGTTGTTGTCGATGGTGTCATTTTGGCAAATTTTTAGCGTTTTTCACCGTGCCAAATGGCTACAAAATCCTATAGTCTCAAATATCTCCGAAACTAATAGGAATAGAAAAACCATACTGCATCACTTAGGGTAGTTTATAAACGCAAACAAGACTATGTAGTTAAATCCGGAATAGCTGTTTTAGTTTTGGAGATTTTGTCGATGGTGTCTTTTTGGCAAATTTTCAGCGTTTTTGACCGTGCGAAATGACTTCAAAACGATATAGTCTCAATTATCTCCGAAACTAATAGCAATAGGAAAACCGTACTGCACCACTTAGGGTAGTTTATAAAGGCAAACAAGACTATGCAGTTAAATCCGGAATCGCTGTTTTAGTTTTGGAGTTGTTGTCGATGGTGTCATTTTGGCAAATTTTTAGCGTTTTTCACCGTGCCAAATGGCTACAAAATCCTATAGTCTCAAATATCTCCGAAACTAATAGGAATAGAAAAACCATACTGCATCACTTAGGGTAGTTTATAAACGCAAACAAGACTATGTAGTTAAATCCGGAATAGCTGTTTTAGTTTTGGAGATTTTGTCGATGGTGTCTTTTTGGCAAATTTTCAGCGTTTTTGACCGTGCGAAATGACTTCAAAACGATATAGTCTCAATTATCTCCGAAACTAATAGCAATAGGAAAACCGTACTGCACCACTTAGGGTAGTTTATAAAGGCAAACAAGACTATGCAGTTAAATCCGGAATCGCTGTTTTAGTTTTGGAGTTGTTGTCGATGGTGTCATTTTGGCAAATTTTTAGCGTTTTTCACCGTGCCAAATGGCTACAAAATCCTATAGTCTCAAATATCTCCGAAACTAATAGGAATAGAAAAACCATACTGCATCACTTAGGGTAGTTTATAAACGCAAACAAGACTATGTAGTTAAATCCGGAATAGCTGTTTTAGTTTTGGAGATTTTGTCGATGGTGTCTTTTTGGCAAATTTTCAGCGTTTTTGACCGTGCGAAATGACTTCAAAACGATATAGTCTCAATTATCTCCGAAACTAATAGCAATAGGAAAACCGTACTGCACCACTTAGGGTAGTTTATAAAGGCAAACAAGACTATGCAGTTAAATCCGGAATCGCTGTTTTAGTTTTGGAGTTGTTGTCGATGGTGTCATTTTGGCAAATTTTTAGCGTTTTTCACCGTGCCAAATGGCTACAAAATCCTATAGTCTCAAATATCTCCGAAACTAATAGGAATAGAAAAACCATACTGCATCACTTAGGGTAGTTTATAAACGCAAACAAGACTATGTAGTTAAATCCGGAATAGCTGTTTTAGTTTTGGAGATTTTGTCGATGGTGTCTTTTTGGCAAATTTTCAGCGTTTTTGACCGTGCGAAATGACTTCAAAACGATATAGTCTCAATTATCTCCGAAACTAATAGCAATAGGAAAACCGTACTGCACCACTTAGGGTAGTTTATAAAGGCAAACAAGACTATGCAGTTAAATCCGGAATCGCTGTTTTAGTTTTGGAGTTGTTGTCGATGGTGTCATTTTGGCAAATTTTTAGCGTTTTTCACCGTGCCAAATGGCTACAAAATCCTATAGTCTCAAATATCTCCGAAACTAATAGGAATAGAAAAACCATACTGCATCACTTAGGGTAGTTTATAAACGCAAACAAGACTATGTAGTTAAATCCGGAATAGCTGTTTTAGTTTTGGAGATTTTGTCGATGGTGTCTTTTTGGCAAATTTTCAGCGTTTTTGACCGTGCGAAATGACTTCAAAACGATATAGTCTCAATTATCTCCGAAACTAATAGCAATAGGAAAACCGTACTGCACCACTTAGGGTAGTTTATAAAGGCAAACAAGACTATGCAGTTAAATCCGGAATCGCTGTTTTAGTTTTGGAGTTGTTGTCGATGGTGTCATTTTGGCAAATTTTTAGCGTTTTTCACCGTGCCAAATGGCTACAAAATCCTATAGTCTCAAATATCTCCGAAACTAATAGGAATAGAAAAACCATACTGCATCACTTAGGGTAGTTTATAAACGCAAACAAGACTATGTAGTTAAATCCGGAATAGCTGTTTTAGTTTTGGAGATTTTGTCGATGGTGTCTTTTTGGCAAATTTTCAGCGTTTTTGACCGTGCGAAATGACTTCAAAACGATATAGTCTCAATTATCTCCGAAACTAATAGCAATAGGAAAACCGTACTGCACCACTTAGGGTAGTTTATAAAGGCAAACAAGACTATGCAGTTAAATCCGGAATCGCTGTTTTAGTTTTGGAGTTGTTGTCGATGGTGTCATTTTGGCAAATTTTTAGCGTTTTTCACCGTGCCAAATGGCTACAAAATCCTATAGTCTCAAATATCTCCGAAACTAATAGGAATAGAAAAACCATACTGCATCACTTAGGGTAGTTTATAAACGCAAACAAGACTATGTAGTTAAATCCGGAATAGCTGTTTTAGTTTTGGAGATTTTGTCGATGGTGTCTTTTTGGCAAATTTTCAGCGTTTTTGACCGTGCGAAATGACTTCAAAACGATATAGTCTCAATTATCTCCGAAACTAATAGCAATAGGAAAACCGTACTGCACCACTTAGGGTAGTTTATAAAGGCAAACAAGACTATGCAGTTAAATCCGGAATCGCTGTTTTAGTTTTGGAGTTGTTGTCGATGGTGTCATTTTGGCAAATTTTTAGCGTTTTTCACCGTGCCAAATGGCTACAAAATCCTATAGTCTCAAATATCTCCGAAACTAATAGGAATAGAAAAACCATACTGCATCACTTAGGGTAGTTTATAAACGCAAACAAGACTATGTAGTTAAATCCGGAATAGCTGTTTTAGTTTTGGAGATTTTGTCGATGGTGTCTTTTTGGCAAATTTTCAGCGTTTTTGACCGTGCGAAATGACTTCAAAACGATATAGTCTCAATTATCTCCGAAACTAATAGCAATAGGAAAACCGTACTGCACCACTTAGGGTAGTTTATAAAGGCAAACAAGACTATGCAGTTAAATCCGGAATCGCTGTTTTAGTTTTGGAGTTGTTGTCGATGGTGTCATTTTGGCAAATTTTTAGCGTTTTTCACCGTGCCAAATGGCTACAAAATCCTATAGTCTCAAATATCTCCGAAACTAATAGGAATAGAAAAACCATACTGCATCACTTAGGGTAGTTTATAAACGCAAACAAGACTATGTAGTTAAATCCGGAATAGCTGTTTTAGTTTTGGAGATTTTGTCGATGGTGTCTTTTTGGCAAATTTTCAGCGTTTTTGACCGTGCGAAATGACTTCAAAACGATATAGTCTCAATTATCTCCGAAACTAATAGCAATAGGAAAACCGTACTGCACCACTTAGGGTAGTTTATAAAGGCAAACAAGACTATGCAGTTAAATCCGGAATCGCTGTTTTAGTTTTGGAGTTGTTGTCGATGGTGTCATTTTGGCAAATTTTTAGCGTTTTTCACCGTGCCAAATGGCTACAAAATCCTATAGTCTCAAATATCTCCGAAACTAATAGGAATAGAAAAACCATACTGCATCACTTAGGGTAGTTTATAAACGCAAACAAGACTATGTAGTTAAATCCGGAATAGCTGTTTTAGTTTTGGAGATTTTGTCGATGGTGTCTTTTTGGCAAATTTTCAGCGTTTTTGACCGTGCGAAATGACTTCAAAACGATATAGTCTCAATTATCTCCGAAACTAATAGCAATAGGAAAACCGTACTGCACCACTTAGGGTAGTTTATAAAGGCAAACAAGACTATGCAGTTAAATCCGGAATCGCTGTTTTAGTTTTGGAGTTGTTGTCGATGGTGTCATTTTGGCAAATTTTTAGCGTTTTTCACCGTGCCAAATGGCTACAAAATCCTATAGTCTCAAATATCTCCGAAACTAATAGGAATAGAAAAACCATACTGCATCACTTAGGGTAGTTTATAAACGCAAACAAGACTATGTAGTTAAATCCGGAATAGCTGTTTTAGTTTTGGAGATTTTGTCGATGGTGTCTTTTTGGCAAATTTTCAGCGTTTTTGACCGTGCGAAATGACTTCAAAACGATATAGTCTCAATTATCTCCGAAACTAATAGCAATAGGAAAACCGTACTGCACCACTTAGGGTAGTTTATAAAGGCAAACAAGACTATGCAGTTAAATCCGGAATCGCTGTTTTAGTTTTGGAGTTGTTGTCGATGGTGTCATTTTGGCAAATTTTTAGCGTTTTTCACCGTGCCAAATGGCTACAAAATCCTATAGTCTCAAATATCTCCGAAACTAATAGGAATAGAAAAACCATACTGCATCACTTAGGGTAGTTTATAAACGCAAACAAGACTATGTAGTTAAATCCGGAATAGCTGTTTTAGTTTTGGAGATTTTGTCGATGGTGTCTTTTTGGCAAATTTTCAGCGTTTTTGACCGTGCGAAATGACTTCAAAACGATATAGTCTCAATTATCTCCGAAACTAATAGCAATAGGAAAACCGTACTGCACCACTTAGGGTAGTTTATAAAGGCAAACAAGACTATGCAGTTAAATCCGGAATCGCTGTTTTAGTTTTGGAGTTGTTGTCGATGGTGTCATTTTGGCAAATTTTTAGCGTTTTTCACCGTGCCAAATGGCTACAAAATCCTATAGTCTCAAATATCTCCGAAACTAATAGGAATAGAAAAACCATACTGCATCACTTAGGGTAGTTTATAAACGCAAACAAGACTATGTAGTTAAATCCGGAATAGCTGTTTTAGTTTTGGAGATTTTGTCGATGGTGTCTTTTTGGCAAATTTTCAGCGTTTTTGACCGTGCGAAATGACTTCAAAACGATATAGTCTCAATTATCTCCGAAACTAATAGCAATAGGAAAACCGTACTGCACCACTTAGGGTAGTTTATAAAGGCAAACAAGACTATGCAGTTAAATCCGGAATCGCTGTTTTAGTTTTGGAGTTGTTGTCGATGGTGTCATTTTGGCAAATTTTTAGCGTTTTTCACCGTGCCAAATGGCTACAAAATCCTATAGTCTCAAATATCTCCGAAACTAATAGGAATAGAAAAACCATACTGCATCACTTAGGGTAGTTTATAAACGCAAACAAGACTATGTAGTTAAATCCGGAATAGCTGTTTTAGTTTTGGAGATTTTGTCGATGGTGTCTTTTTGGCAAATTTTCAGCGTTTTTGACCGTGCGAAATGACTTCAAAACGATATAGTCTCAATTATCTCCGAAACTAATAGCAATAGGAAAACCGTACTGCACCACTTAGGGTAGTTTATAAAGGCAAACAAGACTATGCAGTTAAATCCGGAATCGCTGTTTTAGTTTTGGAGTTGTTGTCGATGGTGTCATTTTGGCAAATTTTTAGCGTTTTTCACCGTGCCAAATGGCTACAAAATCCTATAGTCTCAAATATCTCCGAAACTAATAGGAATAGAAAAACCATACTGCATCACTTAGGGTAGTTTATAAACGCAAACAAGACTATGTAGTTAAATCCGGAATAGCTGTTTTAGTTTTGGAGATTTTGTCGATGGTGTCTTTTTGGCAAATTTTCAGCGTTTTTGACCGTGCGAAATGACTTCAAAACGATATAGTCTCAATTATCTCCGAAACTAATAGCAATAGGAAAACCGTACTGCACCACTTAGGGTAGTTTATAAAGGCAAACAAGACTATGCAGTTAAATCCGGAATCGCTGTTTTAGTTTTGGAGTTGTTGTCGATGGTGTCATTTTGGCAAATTTTTAGCGTTTTTCACCGTGCCAAATGGCTACAAAATCCTATAGTCTCAAATATCTCCGAAACTAATAGGAATAGAAAAACCATACTGCATCACTTAGGGTAGTTTATAAACGCAAACAAGACTATGTAGTTAAATCCGGAATAGCTGTTTTAGTTTTGGAGATTTTGTCGATGGTGTCTTTTTGGCAAATTTTCAGCGTTTTTGACCGTGCGAAATGACTTCAAAACGATATAGTCTCAATTATCTCCGAAACTAATAGCAATAGGAAAACCGTACTGCACCACTTAGGGTAGTTTATAAAGGCAAACAAGACTATGCAGTTAAATCCGGAATCGCTGTTTTAGTTTTGGAGTTGTTGTCGATGGTGTCATTTTGGCAAATTTTTAGCGTTTTTCACCGTGCCAAATGGCTACAAAATCCTATAGTCTCAAATATCTCCGAAACTAATAGGAATAGAAAAACCATACTGCATCACTTAGGGTAGTTTATAAACGCAAACAAGACTATGTAGTTAAATCCGGAATAGCTGTTTTAGTTTTGGAGATTTTGTCGATGGTGTCTTTTTGGCAAATTTTCAGCGTTTTTGACCGTGCGAAATGACTTCAAAACGATATAGTCTCAATTATCTCCGAAACTAATAGCAATAGGAAAACCGTACTGCACCACTTAGGGTAGTTTATAAAGGCAAACAAGACTATGCAGTTAAATCCGGAATCGCTGTTTTAGTTTTGGAGTTGTTGTCGATGGTGTCATTTTGGCAAATTTTTAGCGTTTTTCACCGTGCCAAATGGCTACAAAATCCTATAGTCTCAAATATCTCCGAAACTAATAGGAATAGAAAAACCATACTGCATCACTTAGGGTAGTTTATAAACGCAAACAAGACTATGTAGTTAAATCCGGAATAGCTGTTTTAGTTTTGGAGATTTTGTCGATGGTGTCTTTTTGGCAAATTTTCAGCGTTTTTGACCGTGCGAAATGACTTCAAAACGATATAGTCTCAATTATCTCCGAAACTAATAGCAATAGGAAAACCGTACTGCACCACTTAGGGTAGTTTATAAAGGCAAACAAGACTATGCAGTTAAATCCGGAATCGCTGTTTTAGTTTTGGAGTTGTTGTCGATGGTGTCATTTTGGCAAATTTTTAGCGTTTTTCACCGTGCCAAATGGCTACAAAATCCTATAGTCTCAAATATCTCCGAAACTAATAGGAATAGAAAAACCATACTGCATCACTTAGGGTAGTTTATAAACGCAAACAAGACTATGTAGTTAAATCCGGAATAGCTGTTTTAGTTTTGGAGATTTTGTCGATGGTGTCTTTTTGGCAAATTTTCAGCGTTTTTGACCGTGCGAAATGACTTCAAAACGATATAGTCTCAATTATCTCCGAAACTAATAGCAATAGGAAAACCGTACTGCACCACTTAGGGTAGTTTATAAAGGCAAACAAGACTATGCAGTTAAATCCGGAATCGCTGTTTTAGTTTTGGAGTTGTTGTCGATGGTGTCATTTTGGCAAATTTTTAGCGTTTTTCACCGTGCCAAATGGCTACAAAATCCTATAGTCTCAAATATCTCCGAAACTAATAGGAATAGAAAAACCATACTGCATCACTTAGGGTAGTTTATAAACGCAAACAAGACTATGTAGTTAAATCCGGAATAGCTGTTTTAGTTTTGGAGATTTTGTCGATGGTGTCTTTTTGGCAAATTTTCAGCGTTTTTGACCGTGCGAAATGACTTCAAAACGATATAGTCTCAATTATCTCCGAAACTAATAGCAATAGGAAAACCGTACTGCACCACTTAGGGTAGTTTATAAAGGCAAACAAGACTATGCAGTTAAATCCGGAATCGCTGTTTTAGTTTTGGAGTTGTTGTCGATGGTGTCATTTTGGCAAATTTTTAGCGTTTTTCACCGTGCCAAATGGCTACAAAATCCTATAGTCTCAAATATCTCCGAAACTAATAGGAATAGAAAAACCATACTGCATCACTTAGGGTAGTTTATAAACGCAAACAAGACTATGTAGTTAAATCCGGAATAGCTGTTTTAGTTTTGGAGATTTTGTCGATGGTGTCTTTTTGGCAAATTTTCAGCGTTTTTGACCGTGCGAAATGACTTCAAAACGATATAGTCTCAATTATCTCCGAAACTAATAGCAATAGGAAAACCGTACTGCACCACTTAGGGTAGTTTATAAAGGCAAACAAGACTATGCAGTTAAATCCGGAATCGCTGTTTTAGTTTTGGAGTTGTTGTCGATGGTGTCATTTTGGCAAATTTTTAGCGTTTTTCACCGTGCCAAATGGCTACAAAATCCTATAGTCTCAAATATCTCCGAAACTAATAGGAATAGAAAAACCATACTGCATCACTTAGGGTAGTTTATAAACGCAAACAAGACTATGTAGTTAAATCCGGAATAGCTGTTTTAGTTTTGGAGATTTTGTCGATGGTGTCTTTTTGGCAAATTTTCAGCGTTTTTGACCGTGCGAAATGACTTCAAAACGATATAGTCTCAATTATCTCCGAAACTAATAGCAATAGGAAAACCGTACTGCACCACTTAGGGTAGTTTATAAAGGCAAACAAGACTATGCAGTTAAATCCGGAATCGCTGTTTTAGTTTTGGAGTTGTTGTCGATGGTGTCATTTTGGCAAATTTTTAGCGTTTTTCACCGTGCCAAATGGCTACAAAATCCTATAGTCTCAAATATCTCCGAAACTAATAGGAATAGAAAAACCATACTGCATCACTTAGGGTAGTTTATAAACGCAAACAAGACTATGTAGTTAAATCCGGAATAGCTGTTTTAGTTTTGGAGATTTTGTCGATGGTGTCTTTTTGGCAAATTTTCAGCGTTTTTGACCGTGCGAAATGACTTCAAAACGATATAGTCTCAATTATCTCCGAAACTAATAGCAATAGGAAAACCGTACTGCACCACTTAGGGTAGTTTATAAAGGCAAACAAGACTATGCAGTTAAATCCGGAATCGCTGTTTTAGTTTTGGAGTTGTTGTCGATGGTGTCATTTTGGCAAATTTTTAGCGTTTTTCACCGTGCCAAATGGCTACAAAATCCTATAGTCTCAAATATCTCCGAAACTAATAGGAATAGAAAAACCATACTGCATCACTTAGGGTAGTTTATAAACGCAAACAAGACTATGTAGTTAAATCCGGAATAGCTGTTTTAGTTTTGGAGATTTTGTCGATGGTGTCTTTTTGGCAAATTTTCAGCGTTTTTGACCGTGCGAAATGACTTCAAAACGATATAGTCTCAATTATCTCCGAAACTAATAGCAATAGGAAAACCGTACTGCACCACTTAGGGTAGTTTATAAAGGCAAACAAGACTATGCAGTTAAATCCGGAATCGCTGTTTTAGTTTTGGAGTTGTTGTCGATGGTGTCATTTTGGCAAATTTTTAGCGTTTTTCACCGTGCCAAATGGCTACAAAATCCTATAGTCTCAAATATCTCCGAAACTAATAGGAATAGAAAAACCATACTGCATCACTTAGGGTAGTTTATAAACGCAAACAAGACTATGTAGTTAAATCCGGAATAGCTGTTTTAGTTTTGGAGATTTTGTCGATGGTGTCTTTTTGGCAAATTTTCAGCGTTTTTGACCGTGCGAAATGACTTCAAAACGATATAGTCTCAATTATCTCCGAAACTAATAGCAATAGGAAAACCGTACTGCACCACTTAGGGTAGTTTATAAAGGCAAACAAGACTATGCAGTTAAATCCGGAATCGCTGTTTTAGTTTTGGAGTTGTTGTCGATGGTGTCATTTTGGCAAATTTTTAGCGTTTTTCACCGTGCCAAATGGCTACAAAATCCTATAGTCTCAAATATCTCCGAAACTAATAGGAATAGAAAAACCATACTGCATCACTTAGGGTAGTTTATAAACGCAAACAAGACTATGTAGTTAAATCCGGAATAGCTGTTTTAGTTTTGGAGATTTTGTCGATGGTGTCTTTTTGGCAAATTTTCAGCGTTTTTGACCGTGCGAAATGACTTCAAAACGATATAGTCTCAATTATCTCCGAAACTAATAGCAATAGGAAAACCGTACTGCACCACTTAGGGTAGTTTATAAAGGCAAACAAGACTATGCAGTTAAATCCGGAATCGCTGTTTTAGTTTTGGAGTTGTTGTCGATGGTGTCATTTTGGCAAATTTTTAGCGTTTTTCACCGTGCCAAATGGCTACAAAATCCTATAGTCTCAAATATCTCCGAAACTAATAGGAATAGAAAAACCATACTGCATCACTTAGGGTAGTTTATAAACGCAAACAAGACTATGTAGTTAAATCCGGAATAGCTGTTTTAGTTTTGGAGATTTTGTCGATGGTGTCTTTTTGGCAAATTTTCAGCGTTTTTGACCGTGCGAAATGACTTCAAAACGATATAGTCTCAATTATCTCCGAAACTAATAGCAATAGGAAAACCGTACTGCACCACTTAGGGTAGTTTATAAAGGCAAACAAGACTATGCAGTTAAATCCGGAATCGCTGTTTTAGTTTTGGAGTTGTTGTCGATGGTGTCATTTTGGCAAATTTTTAGCGTTTTTCACCGTGCCAAATGGCTACAAAATCCTATAGTCTCAAATATCTCCGAAACTAATAGGAATAGAAAAACCATACTGCATCACTTAGGGTAGTTTATAAACGCAAACAAGACTATGTAGTTAAATCCGGAATAGCTGTTTTAGTTTTGGAGATTTTGTCGATGGTGTCTTTTTGGCAAATTTTCAGCGTTTTTGACCGTGCGAAATGACTTCAAAACGATATAGTCTCAATTATCTCCGAAACTAATAGCAATAGGAAAACCGTACTGCACCACTTAGGGTAGTTTATAAAGGCAAACAAGACTATGCAGTTAAATCCGGAATCGCTGTTTTAGTTTTGGAGTTGTTGTCGATGGTGTCATTTTGGCAAATTTTTAGCGTTTTTCACCGTGCCAAATGGCTACAAAATCCTATAGTCTCAAATATCTCCGAAACTAATAGGAATAGAAAAACCATACTGCATCACTTAGGGTAGTTTATAAACGCAAACAAGACTATGTAGTTAAATCCGGAATAGCTGTTTTAGTTTTGGAGATTTTGTCGATGGTGTCTTTTTGGCAAATTTTCAGCGTTTTTGACCGTGCGAAATGACTTCAAAACGATATAGTCTCAATTATCTCCGAAACTAATAGCAATAGGAAAACCGTACTGCACCACTTAGGGTAGTTTATAAAGGCAAACAAGACTATGCAGTTAAATCCGGAATCGCTGTTTTAGTTTTGGAGTTGTTGTCGATGGTGTCATTTTGGCAAATTTTTAGCGTTTTTCACCGTGCCAAATGGCTACAAAATCCTATAGTCTCAAATATCTCCGAAACTAATAGGAATAGAAAAACCATACTGCATCACTTAGGGTAGTTTATAAACGCAAACAAGACTATGTAGTTAAATCCGGAATAGCTGTTTTAGTTTTGGAGATTTTGTCGATGGTGTCTTTTTGGCAAATTTTCAGCGTTTTTGACCGTGCGAAATGACTTCAAAACGATATAGTCTCAATTATCTCCGAAACTAATAGCAATAGGAAAACCGTACTGCACCACTTAGGGTAGTTTATAAAGGCAAACAAGACTATGCAGTTAAATCCGGAATCGCTGTTTTAGTTTTGGAGTTGTTGTCGATGGTGTCATTTTGGCAAATTTTTAGCGTTTTTCACCGTGCCAAATGGCTACAAAATCCTATAGTCTCAAATATCTCCGAAACTAATAGGAATAGAAAAACCATACTGCATCACTTAGGGTAGTTTATAAACGCAAACAAGACTATGTAGTTAAATCCGGAATAGCTGTTTTAGTTTTGGAGATTTTGTCGATGGTGTCTTTTTGGCAAATTTTCAGCGTTTTTGATTGGTTGGTTGGTTGGTTGTTGGATTTTATTGGCGCAAGGGCCAGGTTTGGCCAAAGAGCGCCAGACAAAGAACTATCAGCCACAGATTTTTAAAAAACGTGGAAAATGATTAAGAGCAGACAGGCTTGGTAAAAGTTGAAAAAGAGTATGATGAAAGCTGTGAAGACAAGGTAGTTAATTAGGTTTATATAAAAATTTATTAATTTACTATTATAATTATAATTTTTTTTTTTTTAAACACAACTACACAAAGGATGAGTCACTCTCCTCCCCCCACACTCCTCTGCAATGCTGGCAGAGGGCGGGGACGAACTGTCACTCTCTTCTCCCCCATGTTCCTCTGCAATGTTGTTTGAGGCTGGGGACGAACTGTCACTCTCCTCCCCCCTATGTTCCTCTATAATGTTGGTTGAGGGTGGGGACCTCGCTGAGGCCGAGACAGTTGGATGGACACTGCACACCTTTGCGGATTGAGGGCCGGGTCGTCCGCACGTGCAGGCTTTCTGCTTTAAACTGGAAGAGAGGGTCGGCTGCAAAAGAGAAGGCCCAGAATCAGGTAGTCGAAAAATCGCGAGCTCGGGGAAAAACACCTGTGTCGCTTGGTCAGCTGTAGATCGCTTGGCAAGCGCTGCGAGAGCTACAGGGCGCGGAACAAAGGGCTGCACGGGTTGTGGCAGAGACTGAACAACTGCGGCAAAAGTACGCTGTCGGGTGTTGGGAATACCCAACTTGGCCTTGGCAGCAGGGTACGAGAGGCCTTCCAGGGTCTTGAGGCGCTGGATCGCCATCTCGTCCTTCCATTTCATACAGTTGCGGGAGTAAGCTGCATGGGCCTCACCGCAGTTAACACAGCAGGCCGCAGAAGTGCAACCTTCCCCGTCATGTTCACTGGAGCCACAATTTGCGCAACGAGCGGAACTCTTACAGAAACGTTGTGAATGCCCGTACCTCTGGCACCTGAAACAGCGCAGAGGACTGGGAATGTACGGGCGAACTCCACAGACCAAGTAGCCAGCCTTGATTTCGGTCGGAACTTTCGGGGAGTTAAAAGTCAAGATGACATTTTTTGACTTAATCATGGAACCATCACGCCGGAACATCATACGACGTGCAGCAATAACACCTTGATCAGCAAGTTCAGTCACGAATTCGTCTTCACTGCATGGCAAGAGATCAAACTCCGAAATAACACCCCGAGAGGTGTTAAGAAACGGGTGAGGTGTCACTTTTACAGGAATGCCTTGAAGACTAGTGAGGTTCAGAAAAGTGTTACTCTGAGAAACACTGCAAGTTTGGACAAGCAGGTCCCCAGAGCGAAGCTTCCTCACAGACTTCAAGGGGCCAACCGCAGCGTCCAAAGCTTTAGAAATGAAAAAGGGAGATCTGGTGGACAGTCTCTCATGCGGATCGATGGATTCTACAAGCAAGTGAGTAGCATGCGTAGTCACAGCAATTGAGGGGAGACGACGCTTCGGAGCGACTGGTACAGCTGCCGAAGAAGAGGTTCCACATTCTTGGTCCAGGTCAAGGTCTAAAGACCGTTTAAGGGTATGAGACTTGGTAGGTTGAGAAGACGAAGGAGTGTCGTTGTCAACTATCATTTTGTCAGGTGACTTAAATTTGGAGTTTTTGTTGTTTTTACCCATGGAAAAAAGGAGGAAGATTCGTCTGCAGACTACTCCACCCACCACCGAGCCCTACAAGGGAGAACTGGAGGTCTGCAAGCCAAGAAAATGACGCTGGACACAGTTCTGGAGCTTATACGTTGCAGATATAGTCCGTTGGCTGTGATCACACGCACTCGGCGGACACTTCGGCCTCCGGGTACCGTCATGCCAACGCCTTTGGCATGATCCCACAGCCCCCGGGCTCACCCTGCCGTGCTATACGACAAAAAAGCCGCTAAAGCCCTGTACACAACTTGGTACAAGACTTCTGACTAGAGGTGGGTTAGTCTCTAGCCTCCCGTTTACAGCGAAGCCGGGGTCGAAGAGGAGTGTTGGTACACAGGAGGCACTTATCCGGTCTCCTGCGACCTCAGCCGCCAGACATCCCATTTCCGCCTCACGGGTCTCCGCACGCGGCAAACATGCAGGTAGGTCTAGCACCCAAACCAGCTAAAAGGAAAAAAAGAAATCCAAAGAAGACAAATCCTGGAAGGGAACCTAAACGGAATCTCAGCAACCTACGAACTGAGCGGTTAATATAAATCAGTTAGTGGTGGAGGGTAACAAAACCACAAGACCGGGGTGTTAGTACATAACGTGGTAGCGATTAGGTAAAGAACACAACACGGGCAACTAGCCAGTGGAGAAAATAAATAAAAACGAAAAAGCGAGACACAAGACCAGCTCGGGATCGTGGGGCCGCGACTCCCCAACAGCTGGATGAACAGCCGTCCCTGCAAACACCAACAGCACCAAAATAAAAAACAAGCGGTGGCATGACATCAGATGTTGACCAGTCACAAGGTCAGCTCGGGCCGTGGGGGCGCCGCTCCCCAAATAACTGGAAAACCAGTTATCCCCGTGCGGGACAGTGTTTTTGACCGTGCGAAATGACTTCAAAACGATATAGTCTCAATTATCTCCGAAACTAATAGCAATAGGAAAACCGTACTGCACCACTTAGGGTAGTTTATAAAGGCAAACAAGACTATGCAGTTAAATCCGGAATCGCTGTTTTAGTTTTGGAGTTGTTGTCGATGGTGTCATTTTGGCAAATTTTTAGCGTTTTTCACCGTGCCAAATGGCTACAAAATCCTATAGTCTCAAATATCTCCGAAACTAATAGGAATAGAAAAACCATACTGCATCACTTAGGGTAGTTTATAAACGCAAACAAGACTATGTAGTTAAATCCGGAATAGCTGTTTTAGTTTTGGAGATTTTGTCGATGGTGTCTTTTTGGCAAATTTTCAGCGTTTTTGACCGTGCGAAATGACTTCAAAACGATATAGTCTCAATTATCTCCGAAACTAATAGCAATAGGAAAACCGTACTGCACCACTTAGGGTAGTTTATAAAGGCAAACAAGACTATGCAGTTAAATCCGGAATCGCTGTTTTAGTTTTGGAGTTATTGTCGATGGTGTCATTTTGGCAAATTTTTAGCGTTTTTCACCGTGCCAAATGGCTACAAAATCCTATAGTCTCAAATATCTCCGAAACTAATAGGAATAGAAAAACCATACTGCATCACTTAGGGTAGTTTATAAACGCAAACAAGACTATGTAGTTAAATCCGGAATAGCTGTTTTAGTTTTGGAGATTTTGTCGATGGTGTCTTTTTGGCAAATTTTCAGCGTTTTTGACCGTGCGAAATGACTTCAAAACGATATAGTCTCAATTATCTCCGAAACTAATAGCAATAGGAAAACCGTACTGCACCACTTAGGGTAGTTTATAAAGGCAAACAAGACTATGCAGTTAAATCCGGAATCGCTGTTTTAGTTTTGGAGTTGTTGTCGATGGTGTCATTTTGGCAAATTTTTAGCGTTTTTCACCGTGCCAAATGGCTACAAAATCCTATAGTCTCAAATATCTCCGAAACTAATAGGAATAGAAAAACCATACTGCATCACTTAGGGTAGTTTATAAACGCAAACAAGACTATGTAGTTAAATCCGGAATAGCTGTTTTAGTTTTGGAGATTTTGTCGATGGTGTCTTTTTGGCAAATTTTCAGCGTTTTTGACCGTGCGAAATGACTTCAAAACGATATAGTCTCAATTATCTCCGAAACTAATAGCAATAGGAAAACCGTACTGCACCACTTAGGGTAGTTTATAAAGGCAAACAAGACTATGCAGTTAAATCCGGAATCGCTGTTTTAGTTTTGGAGTTGTTGTCGATGGTGTCATTTTGGCAAATTTTTAGCGTTTTTCACCGTGCCAAATGGCTACAAAATCCTATAGTCTCAAATATCTCCGAAACTAATAGGAATAGAAAAACCATACTGCATCACTTAGGGTAGTTTATAAACGCAAACAAGACTATGTAGTTAAATCCGGAATAGCTGTTTTAGTTTTGGAGATTTTGTCGATGGTGTCTTTTTGGCAAATTTTCAGCGTTTTTGACCGTGCGAAATGACTTCAAAACGATATAGTCTCAATTATCTCCGAAACTAATAGCAATAGGAAAACCGTACTGCACCACTTAGGGTAGTTTATAAAGGCAAACAAGACTATGCAGTTAAATCCGGAATCGCTGTTTTAGTTTTGGAGTTGTTGTCGATGGTGTCATTTTGGCAAATTTTTAGCGTTTTTCACCGTGCCAAATGGCTACAAAATCTTATAGTCTCAAATATCTCCGAAACTAATAGGAATAGAAAAACCATACTGCATCACTTAGGGTAGTTTATAAACGCAAACAAGACTATGTAGTTAAATCCGGAATAGCTGTTTTAGTTTTGGAGATTTTGTCGATGGTGTCTTTTTGGCAAATTTTCAGCGTTTTTGACCGTGCGAAATGACTTCAAAACGATATAGTCTCAATTATCTCCGAAACTAATAGCAATAGAAAAACCGTACTGCACCACTTAGGGTAGTTTATAAAGGCAAACAAGACTATGCAGTTAAATCCGGAATCGCTGTTTTAGTTTTGGAGTTATTGTCGATGGTGTCATTTTGGCAAATTTTTAGCGTTTTTCACCGTGCCAAATGGCTACAAAATCCTATAGTCTCAAATATCTCCGAAACTAATAGGAATAGAAAAACCATACTGCATCACTTAGGGTAGTTTATAAACGCAAACAAGACTATGCAGTTAAATCCGGAATAGCTGTTTTAGTTTTGGAGATTTTGTCGATGGTGTCTTTTTGGCAAATTTTTAGCGTTTTTGACCGTGCGAAATGACTTCAAAACGATATAGTCTCAATTATCTCCGAAACTAATAGCAATAGGAAAACCGTACTGCACCACTTAGGGTAGTTTATAAAGGCAAACAAGACTATGCAGTTAAATCCGGAATCGCTGTTTTAGTTTTGGAGTTATTGTCGATGGTGTCATTTTGGCAAATTTTTAGCGTTTTTCACCGTGCCAAATGGCTACAAAATCCTATAGTCTCAAATATCTCCGAAACTAATAGGAATAGAAAAACCATACTGCATCACTTAGGGTAGTTTATAAACGCAAACAAGACTATGTAGTTAAATCCGGAATAGCTGTTTTAGTTTTGGAGATTTTGTCGATGGTGTCTTTTTGGCAAATTTTCAGCGTTTTTGACCGTGCGAAATGACTTCAAAACGATATAGTCTCAATTATCTCCGAAACTAATAGCAATAGGAAAACCGTACTGCACCACTTAGGGTAGTTTATAAAGGCAAACAAGACTATGCAGTTAAATCCGGAATCGCTGTTTTAGTTTTTTAGTTGTTGTCGATGGTGTCATTTTGGCAAATTTTTAGCGTTTTTCACCGTGCCAAATGGCTACAAAATCCTATAGTCTCAAATATCTCCGAAACTAATAGGAATAGAAAAACCATACTGCATCACTTAGGGTAGTTTATAAACGCAAACAAGACTATGTAGTTAAATCCGGAATAGCTGTTTTAGTTTTGGAGATTTTGTCGATGGTGTCTTTTTGGCAAATTTTCAGCGTTTTTGACCGTGCGAAATGACTTCAAAACGATATAGTCTCAATTATCTCCGAAACTAATAGCAATAGGAAAACCGTACTGCACCACTTAGGGTAGTTTATAAAGGCAAACAAGACTATGCAGTTAAATCCGGAATCGCTGTTTTAGTTTTGGAGTTATTGTCGATGGTGTCATTTTGGCAAATTTTTAGCGTTTTTCACCGTGCCAAATGGCTACAAAATCCTATAGTCTCAAATATCTCCGAAACTAATAGGAATAGAAAAACCATACTGCATCACTTAGGGTAGTTTATAAACGCAAACAAGACTATGTAGTTAAATCCGGAATAGCTGTTTTAGTTTTGGAGATTTTGTCGATGGTGTCTTTTTGGCAAATTTTCAGCGTTTTTGACCGTGCGAAATGACTTCAAAACGATATAGTCTCAATTATCTCCGAAACTAATAGCAATAGGAAAACCGTACTGCACCACTTAGGGTAGTTTATAAAGGCAAACAAGACTATGCAGTTAAATCCGGAATCGCTGTTTTAGTTTTGGAGTTGTTGTCGATGGTGTCATTTTGGCAAATTTTTAGCGTTTTTCACCGTGCCAAATGGCTACAAAATCCTATAGTCTCAAATATCTCCGAAACTAATAGGAATAGAAAAACCATACTGCATCACTTAGGGTAGTTTATAAACGCAAACAAGACTATGTAGTTAAATCCGGAATAGCTGTTTTAGTTTTGGAGATTTTGTCGATGGTGTCTTTTTGGCAAATTTTCAGCGTTTTTGACCGTGCGAAATGACTTCAAAACGATATAGTCTCAATTATCTCCGAAACTAATAGCAATAGGAAAACCGTACTGCACCACTTAGGGTAGTTTATAAAGGCAAACAAGACTATGCAGTTAAATCCGGAATCGCTGTTTTAGTTTTGGAGTTGTTGTCGATGGTGTCATTTTGGCAAATTTTTAGCGTTTTTCACCGTGCCAAATGGCTACAAAATCTTATAGTCTCAAATATCTCCGAAACTAATAGGAATAGAAAAACCATACTGCATCACTTAGGGTAGTTTATAAACGCAAACAAGACTATGTAGTTAAATCCGGAATAGCTGTTTTAGTTTTGGAGATTTTGTCGATGGTGTCTTTTTGGCAAATTTTCAGCGTTTTTGACCGTGCGAAATGACTTCAAAACGATATAGTCTCAATTATCTCCGAAACTAATAGCAATAGGAAAACCGTACTGCACCACTTAGGGTAGTTTATAAAGGCAAACAAGACTATGCAGTTAAATCCGGAATCGCTGTTTTAGTTTTGGAGTTATTGTCGATGGTGTCATTTTGGCAAATTTTTAGCGTTTTTCACCGTGCCAAATGGCTACAAAATCCTATAGTCTCAAATATCTCCGAAACTAATAGGAATAGAAAAACCATACTGCATCACTTAGGGTAGTTTATAAACGCAAACAAGACTATGCAGTTAAATCCGGAATAGCTGTTTTAGTTTTGGAGATTATTGTCGATGGTGTCTTTTTGGCAAATTTTTAGCGTTTTTGACCGTGCGAAATGACTTCAAAACGATATAGTCTCAATTATCTCCGAAACTAATAGCAATAGGAAAACCGTACTGCACCACTTAGGGTAGTTTATAAAGGCAAACAAGACTATGCAGTTAAATCCGGAATCGCTGTTTTAGTTTTGGAGTTATTGTCGATGGTGTCATTTTGGCAAATTTTTAGCGTTTTTCACCGTGCCAAATGGCTACAAAATCCTATAGTCTCAAATATCTCCGAAACTAATAGGAATAGAAAAACCATACTGCATCACTTAGGGTAGTTTATAAACGCAAACAAGACTATGTAGTTAAATCCGGAATAGCTGTTTTAGTTTTGGAGATTTTGTCGATGGTGTCTTTTTGGCAAATTTTCAGCGTTTTTGACCGTGCGAAATGACTTCAAAACGATATAGTCTCAATTATCTCCGAAACTAATAGCAATAGGAAAACCGTACTGCACCACTTAGGGTAGTTTATAAAGGCAAACAAGACTATGCAGTTAAATCCGGAATCGCTGTTTTAGTTTTGGAGTTGTTGTCGATGGTGTCATTTTGGCAAATTTTTAGCGTTTTTCACCGTGCCAAATGGCTACAAAATCCTATAGTCTCAAATATCTCCGAAACTAATAGGAATAGAAAAACCATACTGCATCACTTAGGGTAGTTTATAAACGCAAACAAGACTATGTAGTTAAATCCGGAATAGCTGTTTTAGTTTTGGAGATTTTGTCGATGGTGTCTTTTTGGCAAATTTTCAGCGTTTTTGACCGTGCGAAATGACTTCAAAACGATATAGTCTCAATTATCTCCGAAACTAATAGCAATAGGAAAACCGTACTGCACCACTTAGGGTAGTTTATAAAGGCAAACAAGACTATGCAGTTAAATCCGGAATCGCTGTTTTAGTTTTGGAGTTGTTGTCGATGGTGTCATTTTGGCAAATTTTTAGCGTTTTTCACCGTGCCAAATGGCTACAAAATCCTATAGTCTCAAATATCTCCGAAACTAATAGGAATAGAAAAACCATACTGCATCACTTAGGGTAGTTTATAAACGCAAACAAGACTATGTAGTTAAATCCGGAATAGCTGTTTTAGTTTTGGAGATTTTGTCGATGGTGTCTTTTTGGCAAATTTTCAGCGTTTTTGACCGTGCGAAATGACTTCAAAACGATATAGTCTCAATTATCTCCGAAACTAATAGCAATAGGAAAACCGTACTGCACCACTTAGGGTAGTTTATAAAGGCAAACAAGACTATGCAGTTAAATCCGGAATCGCTGTTTTAGTTTTGGAGTTGTTGTCGATGGTGTCATTTTGGCAAATTTTTAGCGTTTTTCACCGTGCCAAATGGCTACAAAATCCTATAGTCTCAAATATCTCCGAAACTAATAGGAATAGAAAAACCATACTGCATCACTTAGGGTAGTTTATAAACGCAAACAAGACTATGTAGTTAAATCCGGAATAGCTGTTTTAGTTTTGGAGATTTTGTCGATGGTGTCTTTTTGGCAAATTTTCAGCGTTTTTGACCGTGCGAAATGACTTCAAAACGATATAGTCTCAATTATCTCCGAAACTAATAGCAATAGAAAAACCGTACTGCACCACTTAGGGTAGTTTATAAAGGCAAACAAGACTATGCAGTTAAATCCGGAATCGCTGTTTTAGTTTTGGAGTTGTTGTCGATGGTGTCATTTTGGCAAATTTTTAGCGTTTTTCACCGTGCCAAATGGCTACAAAATCCTATAGTCTCAAATATCTCCGAAACTAATAGGAATAGAAAAACCATACTGCATCACTTAGGGTAGTTTATAAACGCAAACAAGACTATGTAGTTAAATCCGGAATAGCTGTTTTAGTTTTGGAGATTTCGTCGATGGTGTCTTTTTGGCAAATTTTCAGCGTTTTTGACCGTGCGAAATGACTTCAAAACGATATAGTCTCAATTATCTCCGAAACTAATAGCAATAGGAAAACCGGTTGGTTGGTTGGTTGGTTGTTGGATTTTATTGGCGCAAGGGCCAGGTTTGGCCAAAGAGCGCCAGACAAAGAACTATCAGCCACAGATTTTTAAAAACGTGGAAAATGATTAAGAGCAGACAGGCTTGGTAAAAGTTGAAAAATAGTATGATGAAGACAGGTAGTTAACTGTGAAGACAAGGTAATCAATTAGGTTTATATAAAAATTTATTAATTTACTATTATAATTATAATTTTTTTTTTTTTTTTTTTTTTTTAAACACAACTACACAAAGGATGAGTCACTCTCCTCCCCCCACACTCCTCTGCAATGCTGGCAGAGGGCGGGGACGAACTGTCACTCTCTTCCCCCCATGTTCCTCTGCAATGTTGTTTGAGGCTGGGGACGAACTGTCACTCTCCTCCCCCCTATGTTCCTCTATAATGTTGGTTGAGGGTGGGGACCTCGCTGAGTCCGAGACAGGTGCAATGTTGGTCAGGCGGACCGCGACAGTTGGATGGACACTGCACACCTTTGCGGATTGAGGGCCGGGTCGTCCGCACGTGCAGGCTTTCTGCTTTAAACTGGAAGAGAGGGTCGGCTGCAAAAGAGAAGGCCCAGAATCAGGTAGTCGAAAAATCGCGAGCTCGGGGAAAAACACCTGTGTCGCTTGGTCAGCTGTAGATCGCTTGGCAAGCGCTGCGAGAGCTACAGGGCGCGGAACAAAGGGCTGCACGGGTTGTGGCTGAGACTGAACAACTGCGGCAAAAGTACGCTGTCGGGTGTTGGGAATACCCAACTTGGCCTTGGCAGCAGGGTACGAGAGGCCTTCCAGGGTCTTGAGGCGCTGGATCGCCATCTCGTCCTTCCATTTCATACAGTTGCGGGAGTAAGCTGCATGGGCCTCACCGCAGTTAACACAGCAGGCCGCAGAAGTGCAACCTTCCCCGTCATGTTCACTGGAGCCACAATTTGCGCAACGAGCGGAACTCTTACAGAAACGTTGTGAATGCCCGTACCTCTGGCACCTGAAACAGCGCAGAGGACTGGGAATGTACGGGCGAACTCCACAGACCAAGTAGCCAGCCTTGATTTCGGTCGGAACTTTCGGGGAGTTAAAAGTCAAGATGACATTTTTTGACTTAATCATGGAACCATCACGCCGGAACATCATACGACGTGCAGCAATAACACCTTGATCAGCAAGTTCAGTCACGAATTCGTCTTCACTGCATGGCAAGAGATCAAACTCCGAAATAACACCCCGAGAGGTGTTAAGAAACGGGTGAGGTGTCACTTTTACAGGAATGCCTTGAAGACTAGTGAGGTTCAGAAAAGTGTTACTCTGAGAAACACTGCAAGTTTGGACAAGCAGGTCCCCAGAGCGAAGCTTCCTCACAGACTTCAAGGGGCCAACCGCAGCGTCCAAAGCTTTAGAAATGAAAAAGGGAGATCTGGTGGACAGTCTCTCATGCGGATCGATGGATTCTACAAGCAAGTGAGTAGCATGCGTAGTCACAGCAATTGAGGGGAGACGACGCTTCGGAGCGACTGGTACAGCCGCCGAAGAAGAGGTTCCACATTCTTGGTCCAGGTCAAGGTCTAAAGACCGTTTAAGGGTATGAGACTTGGTAGGTTGAGAAGACGAAGGAGAGTCGTTGTCAACAAACATTTTGTCAGGTGACTTAAATTTGGAGTTTTTTCTTTTGTTTTTACCCATGGAAAAAAAGGAGGAAGATTCGTCTGCAAACTACTCCACCCACCACCGAGCCCTACAAGGGAGAACTGGAGGTCTGCAAGCCAAGAAAATGACGCTGGACACAGTTCTGGAGCTTATACGTTGCAGATATAGTCCGTTGGCTGTGATCACACGCACTCGGCGGACACTTCGGCCTCCTGGTACCGTCATGCCAACGCCTTTGGCATGATCCCACAGCCCCCGGGCTCACCCTGCCGTGCTATACGACAAAAAAGCCGCTAAAGCCGTGTACACAACTTGGTACAAGACTTCTGACTAGAGGTGGGTTAGTCTCTAGCCTCCCGTTTACAGCGAAGCCGGGGTCGAAGAGGAGTGTTGGTACACAGGAGGCACTTATCCGGTCTCCTGCGACCTCAGCCGCCAGACATCCCATTTCCGCCTCACGGGTCTCCGCACGCGGCAAACATGCAGGTAGGTCTAGCACCCAAACCAGCTAAAAAGAAAAACAGAAATCCAAAGAAGACAAATCCTGGAAGGGAACCTAAACGGAATCTCAGCAACCTACGAACTGAGCGGTTAATATAAATCAGTTAGTGGTGGAGGGTAACAAAACCACAAGGCCGGGGTGTTAGTACATAACGTGGTAGCGATTAGGTAAAGAACACAACACGGGCAACTAGCCAGTGGAGAAAATAAATAAAAACCAAAAAGCGAGACACAAGACCAGCTCGGGATCGTAGGGCCGCGACTCCCCAACAGCTGGATGAACAGCCGTCCCTGCAAACACCAACAGCACCGAAACAAAAAACAAGCGGTGGCATGACATCAGATGTTGACCAGTCACAAGGTCAGCTCGGGCCGTGGGGGCGCCGCTCCCCAAATAACTGGAAAACCAGTTATTCCCGTGCGGGACAGTGTTTTTGACCGTGCGAAATGACTTCAAAACGATATAGTCTCAATTATCTCCGAAACTAATAGCAATAGGAAAACCGTACTGCACCACTTAGGGTAGTTTATAAAGGCAAACAAGACTATGCAGTTAAATCCGGAACCGCTGTTTTAGTTTTTTAGTTGTTGTCGATGGTGTCATTTTGGCAAATTTTTAGCGTTTTTCACCGTGCCAAATGGCTACAAACTCCTATAGTCTCAAATATCTCCGAAACTAATAGGAATAGAAAAACCATACTGCATCACTTAGGGTAGTTTATAAACGCAAACAAGACTATGTAGTTAAATCCGGAATAGCTGTTTTAGTTTTGGAGATTTTGTCGATGGTGTCTTTTTGGCAAATTTTCAGCGTTTTTGACCGTGCGAAATGACTTCAAAACGATATAGTCTCAATTATCTCCGAAACTAATAGCAATAGGAAAACCGTACTGCACCACTTAGGGTAGTTTATAAAGGCAAACAAGACTATGCAGTTAAATCCGGAATCGCTGTTTTAGTTTTGGAGTTGTTGTCGATGGTGTCATTTTGGCAAATTTTTAGCGTTTTTCACCGTGCCAAATGGCTACAAAATCCTATAGTCTCAAATATCTCCGAAACTAATAGGAATAGAAAAACCATACTGCATCACTTAGGGTAGTTTATAAACGCAAACAAGACTATGTAGTTAAATCCGGAATAGCTGTTTTAGTTTTGGAGATTTTGTCGATGGTGTCTTTTTGGCAAATTTTCAGCGTTTTTGACCGTGCGAAATGACTTCAAAACGATATAGTCTCAATTATCTCCGAAACTAATAGCAATAGGAAAACCGTACTGCACCACTTAGGGTAGTTTATAAAGGCAAACAAGACTATGCAGTTAAATCCGGAATCGCTGTTTTAGTTTTGGAGTTGTTGTCGATGGTGTCATTTTGGCAAATTTTTAGCGTTTTTCACCGTGCCAAATGGCTACAAAATCCTATAGTCTCAAATATCTCCGAAACTAATAGGAATAGAAAAACCATACTGCATCACTTAGGGTAGTTTATAAACGCAAACAAGACTATGTAGTTAAATCCGGAATAGCTGTTTTAGTTTTGGAGATTTTGTCGATGGTGTCTTTTTGGCAAATTTTCAGCGTTTTTGACCGTGCGAAATGACTTCAAAACGATATAGTCTCAATTATCTCCGAAACTAATAGCAATAGGAAAACCGTACTGCACCACTTAGGGTAGTTTATAAAGGCAAACAAGACTATGCAGTTAAATCCGGAATCGCTGTTTTAGTTTTGGAGTTGTTGTCGATGGTGTCATTTTGTCAAATTTTTAGCGTTTTTCACCGTGCCAAATGGCTACAAAATCTTATAGTCTCAAATATCTCCGAAACTAATAGGAATAGAAAAACCATTCTGCATCACTTAGGGTAGTTTATAAACGCAAACAAGACTATGTAGTTAAATCCGGAATAGCTGTTTTAGTTTTCGAGATTTTGTCGATGGTGTCTTTTTGGCAAATTTTCAGCGTTTTTGACCGTGCGAAATGACTTCAAAACGATATAGTCTCAATTATCTCCGAAACTAATAACAATAGGAAAACCGTACTGCACCACTTAGGGTAGTTTATAAAGGCAAACAAGACTATGCAGTTAAATCCGGAATCGCTGTTTTAGTTTTGGAGTTATTGTCGATGGTGTCATTTTGGCAAATTTTTAGCGTTTTTCACCGTGCCAAATGGCTACAAAATCCTATAGTCTCAAATATCTCCGAAACTAATAGGAATAGAAAAACCATACTGCATCACTTAGGGTAGTTTATAAACGCAAACAAGACTATGTAGTTAAATCCGGAATAGCTGTTTTAGTTTTGGAGATTTTGTCGATGGTGTCTTTTTGGCAAATTTTCAGCGTTTTTGACCGTGCGAAATGACTTCAAAACGATATAGTCTCAATTATCTCCGAAACTAATAGCAATAGGAAAACCGTACTGCACCACTTAGGGTAGTTTATAAAGGCAAACAAGACTATGCAGTTAAATCCGGAATCGCTGTTTTAGTTTTGGAGTTGTTGTCGATGGTGTCATTTTGGCAAATTTTTAGCGTTTTTCACCGTGCCAAATGGCTACAAAATCCTATAGTCTCAAATATCTCCGAAACTAATAGGAATAGAAAAACCATACTGCATCACTTAGGGTAGTTTATAAACGCAAACAAGACTATGTAGTTAAATCCGGAATAGCTGTTTTAGTTTTGGAGATTTTGTCGATGGTGTCTTTTTGGCAAATTTTCAGCGTTTTTGACCGTGCGAAATGACTTCAAAACGATATAGTCTCAATTATCTCCGAAACTAATAGCAATAGGAAAACCGTACTGCACCACTTAGGGTAGTTTATAAAGGCAAACAAGACTATGCAGTTAAATCCGGAATCGCTGTTTTAGTTTTGGAGTTGTTGTCGATGGTGTCATTTTGGCAAATTTTTAGCGTTTTTCACCGTGCCAAATGGCTACAAAATCCTATAGTCTCAAATATCTCCGAAACTAATAGGAATAGAAAAACCATACTGCATCACTTAGGGTAGTTTATAAACGCAAACAAGACTATGTAGTTAAATCCGGAATAGCTGTTTTAGTTTTGGAGATTTTGTCGATGGTGTCTTTTTGGCAAATTTTCAGCGTTTTTGACCGTGCGAAATGACTTCAAAACGATATAGTCTCAATTATCTCCGAAACTAATAGCAATAGGAAAACCGTACTGCACCACTTAGGGTAGTTTATAAAGGCAAACAAGACTATGCAGTTAAATCCGGAATCGCTGTTTTAGTTTTGGAGTTGTTGTCGATGGTGTCATTTTGTCAAATTTTTAGCGTTTTTCACCGTGCCAAATGGCTACAAAATCCTATAGTCTCAAATATCTCCGAAACTAATAGGAATAGAAAAACCATACTGCATCACTTAGGGTAGTTTATAAACGCAAACAAGACTATGTAGTTAAATCCGGAATAGCTGTTTTAGTTTTGGAGATTTTGTCGATGGTGTCTTTTTGGCAAATTTTCAGCGTTTTTGACCGTGCGAAATGACTTCAAAACGATATAGTCTCAATTATCTCCGAAACTAATAGCAATAGAAAAACCGTACTGCACCACTTAGGGTAGTTTATAAAGGCAAACAAGACTATGCAGTTAAATCCGGAATAGCTGTTTTAGTTTTGGAGTTGTTGTCGATGGTGTCATTTTGGCAAATTTTTAGCGTTTTTCACCGTGCCAAATGGCTACAAAATCCTATAGTCTCAATTATCTCCGAAACTAATAGCAATAGAAAAACCGTACTGCACCACTTAGGGTAGTTTATAAAGGCAAACAAGACTATGCAGTTAAATCCGGAATCGCTGTTTTAGTTTTGGAGTTGTTGTCGATGGTGTCATTTTGGCAAATTTTTAGCGTTTTTCACCGTGCGAAATGACTTCAAAACGATATAGTCTCAATTATCTCCGAAACTAATAGCAATAGGAAAACCGTACTGCACCACTTAGGGTAGTTTATAAAGGCAAACAAGACTATGTAGTTAAATCCGGAATAGCTGTTTTAGTTTTGGAGATTTTGTCGATGGTGTCTTTTTGGCAAATTTTCAGCGTTTTTGACCGTGCGAAATGACTTCAAAACGATATAGTCTCAATTATCTCCGAAACTAATAGCAATAGAAAAACCGTACTGCACCACTTAGGGTAGTTTATAAAGGCAAACAAGACTATGCAGTTAAATCCGGAATCGCTGTTTTAGTTTTGGAGTTGTTGTCGATGGTGTCATTTTGGCAAATTTTTAGCGTTTTTCACCGTGCCAAATGGCTACAAAATCCTATAGTCTCAAATATCTCCGAAACTAATAGGAATAGAAAAACCATACTGCATCACTTAGGGTAGTTTATAAACGCAAACAAGACTATGTAGTTAAATCCGGAATAGCTGTTTTAGTTTTGGAGATTTTGTCGATGGTGTCTTTTTGGCAAATTTTCAGCGTTTTTGACCGTGCGAAATGACTTCAAAACGATATAGTCTCAATTATCTCCGAAACTAATAGCAATAGGAAAACCGTACTGCACCACTTAGGGTAGTTTATAAAGGCAAACAAGACTATGCAGTTAAATCCGGAATCGCTGTTTTAGTTTTGGAGTTATTGTCGATGGTGTCATTTTGGCAAATTTTTAGCGTTTTTCACCGTGCCAAATGGCTACAAAATCCTATAGTCTCAAATATCTCCGAAACTAATAGGAATAGAAAAACCATACTGCATCACTTAGGGTAGTTTATAAACGCAAACAAGACTATGTAGTTAAATCCGGAATAGCTGTTTTAGTTTTGGAGATTTTGTCGATGGTGTCTTTTTGGCAAATTTTCAGCGTTTTTGACCGTGCGAAATGACTTCAAAACGATATAGTCTCAATTATCTCCGAAACTAATAGCAATAGGAAAACCGTACTGCACCACTTAGGGTAGTTTATAAAGGCAAACAAGACTATGCAGTTAAATCCGGAATCGCTGTTTTAGTTTTGGAGTTATTGTCGATGGTGTCATTTTGGCAAATTTTTAGCGTTTTTCACCGTGCCAAATGGCTTCAAAATCCTATAGTCTCAAATATCTCCGAAACTAATAGGAATAGAAAAACCATACTGCATCACTTAGGGTAGTTTATAAACGCAAACAAGACTATGTAGTTAAATCCGGAATAGCTGTTTTAGTTTTGGAGATTTTGTCGATGGTGTCTTTTTTGCAAATTTTCAGCGTTTTTGACCGTGCGAAATGACTTCAAAACGATATAGTCTCAATTATCTCCGAAACTAATAGCAATAGGAAAACCGTACTGCACCACTTAGGGTAGTTTATAAAGGCAAACAAGACTATGCAGTTAAATCCGGAATCGCTGTTTTAGTTTTGGAGTTGTTGTCGATGGTGTCATTTTGGCAAATTTTTAGCGTTTTTCACCGTGCCAAATGGCTACAAAATCCTATAGTCTCAAATATCTCCGAAACTAATAGGAATAGAAAAACCATACTGCATCACTTAGGGTAGTTTATAAACGCAAACAAGACTATGTAGTTAAATCCGGAATAGCTGTTTTAGTTTTGGAGATTTTGTCGATGGTGTCTTTTTGGCAAATTTTCAGCGTTTTTGACCGTGCGAAATGACTTCAAAACGATATAGTCTCAATTATCTCCGAAACTAATAGCAATAGGAAAACCGTACTGCACCACTTAGGGTAGTTTATAAAGGCAAACAAGACTATGCAGTTAAATCCGGAATCGCTGTTTTAGTTTTGGAGTTGTTGTCGATGGTGTCATTTTGGCAAATTTTTAGCGTTTTTCACCGTGCCAAATGGCTACAAAATCCTATAGTCTCAAATATCTCCGAAACTAATAGGAATAGAAAAACCATACTGCATCACTTAGGGTAGTTTATAAACGCAAACAAGACTATGTAGTTAAATCCGGAATAGCTGTTTTAGTTTTGGAGATTTTGTCGATGGTGTCTTTTTGGCAAATTTTCAGCGTTTTTGACCGTGCGAAATGACTTCAAAACGATATAGTCTCAATTATCTCCGAAACTAATAGCAATAGGAAAACCGTACTGCACCACTTAGGGTAGTTTATAAAGGCAAACAAGACTATGCAGTTAAATCCGGAATAGCTGTTTTAGTTTTGGAGTTGTTGTCGATGGTGTCATTTTGGCAAATTTTTAGCGTTTTTCACCGTGCCAAATGGCTACAAAATCCTATAGTCTCAAATATCTCCGAAACTAATAGGAATAGAAAAACCATACTGCATCACTTAGGGTAGTTTATAAACGCAAACAAGACTATGTAGTTAAATCCGGAATAGCTGTTTTAGTTTTGGAGATTTTGTCGATGGTGTCTTTTTGGCAAATTTTCAGCGTTTTTGACCGTGCGAAATGACTTCAAAACGATATAGTCTCAATTATCTCCGAAACTAATAGCAATAGAAAAACCGTACTGCACCACTTAGGGTAGTTTATAAAGGCAAACAAGACTATGCAGTTAAATCCGGAATCGCTGTTTTAGTTTTGGAGTTGTTGTCGATGGTGTCATTTTGGCAAATTTTTAGCGTTTTTCACCGTGCGAAATGACTTCAAAACGATATAGTCTCTATTATCTCCGAAACTAATAGCAATAGGAAAACCATACTGCACCACTTAGGGTAGTTTATAAAGGCAAACAAGACTATGCAGTTAAATCCGGAATAGCTGTTTTAGTTTTGGAGATTTTGTCGATGGTGTCATTTTGGCAAATTTTTAGCGTTTTTCACCGTGCGAAATGACTTCAAAACGATATAGTCTCAATTATCTCCGAAACTAATAGCAATAGGAAAACCGTACTGCACCACTTAGGGTAGTTTATAAAGGCAAACAAGACTATGCAGTTAAATCCGGAATCGCTGTTTTAGTTTTGGAGTTATTGTCGATGGTGTCATTTTGGCAAATTTTTAGCGTTTTTCACCGTGCCAAATGGCTACAAAATCCTATAGTCTCAAATATCTCCGAAACTAATAGGAATAGAAAAACCATACTGCATCACTTAGGGTAGTTTATAAACGCAAACAAGACTATGTAGTTAAATCCGGAATAGCTGTTTTAGTTTTGGAGATTTTGTCGATAGTGTCTTTTTGGCAAATTTTCAGCGTTTTTGACCGTGCGAAATGACTTCAAAACGATATAGTCTCAATTATCTCCGAAACTAATAGCAATAGGAAAACCGTACTGCACCACTTAGGGTAGTTTATAAAGGCAAACAAGACTATGCAGTTAAATCCGGAATCGCTGTTTTAGTTTTGGAGTTGTTGTCGATGGTGTCATTTTGGCAAATTTTTAGCGTTTTTCACCGTGCCAAATGGCTACAAAATCCTATAGTCTCAAATATCTCCGAAACTAATAGGAATAGAAAAACCATACTGCATCACTTAGGGTAGTTTATAAACGCAAACAAGACTATGTAGTTAAATCCGGAATAGCTGTTTTAGTTTTGGAGATTTTGTCGATGGTGTCTTTTTGGCAAATTTTCAGCGTTTTTGACCGTGCGAAATGACTTCAAAACGATATAGTCTCAATTATCTCCGAAACTAATAGCAATAGGAAAACCGTACTGCACCACTTAGGGTAGTTTATAAAGGCAAACAAGACTATGCAGTTAAATCCGGAATCGCTGTTTTAGTTTTGGAGTTGTTGTCGATGGTGTCATTTTGGCAAATTTTTAGCGTTTTTCACCGTGCCAAATGGCTACAAAATCCTATAGTCTCAAATATCTCCGAAACTAATAGGAATAGAAAAACCATACTGCATCACTTAGGGTAGTTTATAAACGCAAACAAGACTATGTAGTTAAATCCGGAATAGCTGTTTTAGTTTTGGAGATTTTGTCGATGGTGTCTTTTTGGCAAATTTTCAGCGTTTTTGACCGTGCGAAATGACTTCAAAACGATATAGTCTCAATTATCTCCGAAACTAATAGCAATAGGAAAACCGTACTGCACCACTTAGGGTAGTTTATAAAGGCAAACAAGACTATGCAGTTAAATCCGGAATCGCTGTTTTAGTTTTGGAGTTGTTGTCGATGGTGTCATTTTGTCAAATTTTTAGCGTTTTTCACCGTGCCAAATGGCTACAAAATCCTATAGTCTCAAATATCTCCGAAACTAATAGGAATAGAAAAACCATACTGCATCACTTAGGGTAGTTTATAAACGCAAACAAGACTATGTAGTTAAATCCGGAATAGCTGTTTTAGTTTTGGAGATTTTGTCGATGGTGTCTTTTTGGCAAATTTTCAGCGTTTTTGACCGTGCGAAATGACTTCAAAACGATATAGTCTCAATTATCTCCGAAACTAATAGCAATAGAAAAACCGTACTGCACCACTTAGGGTAGTTTATAAAGGCAAACAAGACTATGCAGTTAAATCCGGAATAGCTGTTTTAGTTTTGGAGTTGTTGTCGATGGTGTCATTTTGGCAAATTTTTAGCGTTTTTCACCGTGCCAAATGGCTACAAAATCCTATAGTCTCAAATATCTCCGAAACTAATAGGAATAGAAAAACCATACTGCATCACTTAGGGTAGTTTATAAACGCAAACAAGACTATGTAGTTAAATCCGGAATAGCTGTTTTAGTTTTGGAGATTTTGTCGATGGTGTCTTTTTGGCAAATTTTCAGCGTTTTTAGACCGTGCGAAATGACTTCAAAACGATATAGTCTCAATTATCTCCGAAACTAATAGCAATAGAAAAACCGTACTGCACCACTTAGGGTAGTTTATAAAGGCAAACAAGACTATGCAGTTAAATCCGGAATCGCTGTTTTAGTTTTGGAGTTATTGTCGATGGTGTCATTTTGGCAAATTTTTAGCGTTTTTCACCGTGCGAAATGACTTCAAAACGATATAGTCTCAATTATCTCCGAAACTAATAGCAATAGGAAAACCATACTGCACCACTTAGGGTAGTTTATAAACGCAAACAAGACTATGCAGTTAAATCCGGAATAGCTGTTTTAGTTTTGGAGATTTTGTCGATGGTGTCATTTTGGCAAATTTTTAGCGTTTTTCACCGTGCGAAATGACTTCAAAACGATATAGTCTCAATTATCTCCGAAACTAATAGCAATAGGAAAACCGTACTGCACCACTTAGGGTAGTTTATAAAGGCAAACAAGACTATGCAGTTAAATCCGGAATCGCTGTTTTAGTTTTGGAGTTATTGTCGATGGTGTCATTTTGGCAAATTTTTAGCGATGGTGTCATTTTGGCAAATTTTGTCGATGGTGTCATTTTGGCAAATTTTTAGCGATGGTGTCATTTTGGCAAATTTTGTCGATGGTGTCATTTTGGCAAATTTTTAGCGTTTTTCACCGTGCCAAATGGCTACAAAATCCTATAGTCTCAAATATCTCCTGAAACTAATAGGAATAGAAAAACCATACTGCATCACTTAGGGTAGTTTATAAACGCAAACAAGACTATGTAGTTAAATCCGGAATAGCTGTTTTAGTTTTGGAGATTTTGTCGATGGTGTCTTTTTGGCAAATTTTCAGCGTTTTTGACCGTGCGAAATGACTTCAAAACGATATAGTCTCAATTATCTCCGAAACTAATAGCAATAGGAAAACCGTACTGCACCACTTAGGGTAGTTTATAAAGGCAAACAAGACTATGCAGTTAAATCCGGAATCGCTGTTTTAGTTTTGGAGTTATTGTCGATGGTGTCATTTTGGCAAATTTTTAGCGATGGTGTCATTTTGGCAAATTTTTAGCGATTATGTCAGTTTGGCAAATTTTGTCGATGGTGTCATTTTGGCAAATTTTTAGCGTTTTTCACCGTGCCAAATGGCTACAAAATCCTATAGTCTCAAATATCTCCGAAACTAATAGGAATAGAAAAACCATACTGCATCACTTAGGGTAGTTTATAAACGCAAACAAGACTATGTAGTTAAATCCGGAATAGCTGTTTTAGTTTTGGAGATATTGTCGATGGTGTCTTTTTGGCAAATTTTCAGCGTTTTTGACCGTGCGAAATGACTTCAAAACGATATAGTCTCAATTATCTCCGAAACTAATAGCAATAGGAAAACCGTACTGCACCACTTAGGGTAGTTTATAAAGGCAAACAAGACTATGCAGTTAAATCCGGAATCGCTGTTTTAGTTTTGGAGTTATTGTCGATGGTGTCATTTTGGCAAATTTTTAGCGTTTTTCACCGTGCCAAATGGCTACAAAATCCTATAGTCTCAAATATCTCCGAAACTAATAGGAATAGAAAAACCATACTGCATCACTTAGGGTAGTTTATAAACGCAAACAAGACTATGTAGTTAAATCCGGAATAGCTGTTTTAGTTTTGGAGTTATTGTCGATGGTGTCATTTTGGCAAATTTTCAGCGTTTTTGACCGTGCGAAATGACTTCAAAACGATATAGTCTCAATTATCTCCGAAACTAATAGCAATAGGAAAACCGTACTGCACCACTTAGGGTAGTTTATAAAGGCAAACAAGACTATGCAGTTAAATCCGGAATCGCTGTTTTAGTTTTGGAGTTGTTGTCGATGGTGTCATTTTGGCAAATTTTTAGCGTTTTTCACCGTGCCAAATGGCTACAAAATCCTATAGTCTCAAATATCTCCGAAACTAATAGGAATAGAAAAACCATACTGCATCACTTAGGGTAGTTTATAAACGCAAACAAGACTATGTAGTTAAATCCGGAATAGCTGTTTTAGTTTTGGAGATTTTGTCGATGGTGTCTTTTTGGCAAATTTTAAGCGTTTTTGACCGTGCGAAATGACTTCAAAACGATATAGTCTCAATTATCTCCGAAACTAATAGCAATAGGAAAACCGTACTGCACCACTTAGGGTAGTTTATAAAGGCAAACAAGACTATGCAGTTAAATCCGGAATCGCTGTTTTAGTTTTGGAGTTGTTGTCGATGGTGTCATTTTGGCAAATTTTTAGCGTTTTTCACCGTGCCAAATGGCTTCAAAACGATATAGTCTCAAATATCTCCGAAACTAATAGCAATAGGAAAACCATACTGCATCACTTAGGGTAGTTTATAAACGCAAACAAGACTATGCAGTTAAATCCGGAATCGCTGTTTTAGTTTTGGAGTTGTTGTCGATGGTGTCTTTTTGGCAAATTTTCAGCGTTTTTGACCGTGCGAAATGACTTCAAAACGATATAGTCTCAATTATCTCCGAAACTAATAGCAATAGGAAAACCGTACTGCACCACTTAGGGTAGTTTATAAAGGCAAACAAGACTATGCAGTTAAATCCGGAATCGCTGTTTTAGTTTTGGAGTTATTGTCGATGGTGTCATTTTGGCAAATTTTTAGCGTTTTTCACCGTGCCAAATGGCTACAAAATCCTATAGTCTCAAATTATCTCCGAAACTAATAGGAATAGAAAAACCATACTGCATCACTTAGGGTAGTTTATAAACGCAAACAAGACTATGCAGTTAAATCCGGAATAGCTGTTTTAGTTTTGGAGTTTTGTCGATGGTGTCATTTTGGCAAATTTTTAGCGTTTTTCACCGTGCCAAATGGCTACAAAATCCTATAGTCTCAAATATCTCCGAAACTAATAGGAATAGAAAAACCATACTGCATCACTTAGGGTAGTTTATAAACGCAAACAAGACTATGTAGTTAAATCCGGAATAGCTGTTTTAGTTTTGGAGATTTTGTCGATGGTGTCTTTTTGGCAAATTTTCAGCGTTTTTGACCGTGCGAAATGATTTCAAAACGATATAGTCTTAATTATCTCCGAAACTAATAGCAATAGGAAAACCGTACTGCACCACTTAGGGTAGTTTATAAAGGCAAACAAGACTATGCAGTTAAATCCGGAATCGCTGTTTTAGTTTTGGAGTTGTTGTCGATGGTGTCATTTTGGCAAATTTTTAGCGTTTTTCACCGTGCCAAATGGCTAAAAAATCCTATAGTCTCAAATATCTCCGAAGGTCAATATTGCAGGTGTAGACCACCTGATTTAATGAAAATAATCATAAAAGTTACATAAAACCGAAAAACATTAAATTGGAGTATTAACAAAACATTCCGAAAGAAACTGGATCATGATTAACAACGCTAATGTGATACATACGTAAACAAGAACCATATCGATTAAAGTCCAAGAAACATTTCAAAAACACTGTAAGAAAAAACGAAACCAACATCAAGGAATCCATCTGAAACATCTCTGTACATCAAATGACACACTAGAACACTCGATCAACCACATTATGTATTTTTATGTAAGCCTTAACGTCCTCTATACGTTTGTAATATACTTCGTAATAGGTGTCCAAAAGTTCAGGGACAGGATTTTTCGTGATTATCCAATTCAACATGACATTTAGTTGACGTACAATAGCATTTAACTTATACGAATAGTCCGCATAAAACTTCGAAGTAAGTGGACATTTATGTTTATTAGGCACAAAAAAATCTCTCATCTCCAGAATATCGAAAGAATCATCATAATCAGGGCAAGTTGAAAGAAGTTCCAGGAGAAGACGATACCGTGCTGGCCTATTACCTTCTTCCTCCCATTCAGAGTCCAGTATATAACAAAGTTTCATATTAGACATAAATTCCGGTTTAGCACAGCCAGTAACTCTGCTCCGTTTAAACTGATCACCACTTTGATCAGTACAGGGTCGTTTAAATGACGAAGCTGGACCTGAGTTCTCTGCGAGATTCTGTAAAGCCACGGAACATTCTCGTAAGTTTGCAATGCCCAAAATACCAATATTGTCTGTTGTCTGAGTCCCAGGATCCAAAGAAGTCGGCATTTCAATCAATGTCTTCTCTATCGGCTCAACTGGATCTACCACTCGGGTTTCACAAGTCTCAGTCACGGGAGAAACCAGGTCAACGACATGTGTACCACCATGTGCTATGTCTGATCGATCTTCAGCTACAGTAATTCTTTCCTCATAGGAATCAGAAAGACTCTTCCTCAAAGGTGGCCTATGTACATACGGGCATTTAGCACGAATATGCCCTCTTTCATTGCAAACGTAACAAAAAATTCCTGTATAAATATTAAATATGAAACTATGAGAATCCAATACAATTTCAACTTCTTGAGGACAAGTCTGAAGAGCTGATTCATTCGGGAAGATAACCCGAAGAGTCCGCTTCAACCCACCAACATGACAATAAATTGAAGATTGCGGTGCTTCGATTACTCTATGAACTGGTCCCACCACCCTGCTAAACTGAGAAAGAAGAGCTATCAACGCAGAATCCGGTACTTCAAGTGGAACCGGAGACAAAGTTACAGTGATCGGTCGTTCACTTGCATAAGCAGGATACAAAATTTGATTATTTATAGAAATCCCTTGCTTGACCACAAGTTTACAATCTGCACTATTTATAAACAACACTGATATACCACGTTTACTACGACCGATTCCTTTAATTGCCTCTCTCGGCACTCGTTCTTCCAAAGCTTGCAAATATACAGGTAACGAAGTCTGTGGTAACGCATGAAAAATAATAGTTTTCTCAGAAAGATCATGAAAATCTTGACATACCTTGGAATCCTTTTCGAAAGTTAGACGAAATCGATTTCCGGGACACTCAATCTCTGACGCACAACGCTGATCACTCGTGTTGTCAGTATTCGCCATGGCAACCACCGATGCCCAACTGCTATTTCCTGTCTCCATAGCAACACCCTTCTGCATTCTTATCGCAGAAGAAACTCCTTCAGCAGCAACGCACGAAGACACGCTCTGTTGATTTCCGGGACCGGTTTGACTTGTTGGATTCTTATCTCTTGAGAAGCACGGGTCAGTCTCCATGGCAACCCTCTCGGAGGTCAAAGGAGAAACACTTGGCGATGCCTTATCAGTAGATCTTGCTCGAAGCCGAACAGCTTCCTCTGCACGGGCACGTGAAACATGGACGATAGAAATCGCCATTTGCAGCACTCAACAACGACGAGCACAAACACAAAATAAAACACTTCGTATGAATAAACTATAGAACTTAACGCTCTCAAACTTCACCAAAAGAAGCATGGAACATTCATACATCCGTCACGCTACTGCAAACCAGTCTACGCACGATATTTCCACATAAACAGACGCAAAACTTGGGAGCTCGAAAACACGACACACGACGAAACTAATAGCAATAGGAAAACCGTACTGCACCACTTAGGGTAGTTTATAAAGGCAAACAAGGCTATGCAGTTAAATCCGGAATCGCTGTTTTAGTTTTGGAGTTGTTGTCGATGGTGTCATTTTGGCAAATTTTTAGCGTTTTTCACCATGCCAAATGGCTACAAAATCCTATAGTCTCAAATATCTCCGAAACTAATAGGAATAGGAAAACCGTACTGCACCACTTAGGGTAGTTCATAAAGGGAAACAAGACTATGCAGTTAAATCCGGAATCGCTGTTTTAGTTTTGGAGTTATTGTCGATGGTGTCATTTTGGCAAATTTTTAGCGTTTTTCACCGTGCCAAATGGCTACAAAATCCTATAGTCTCAAATATCTCCGAAACTAATAGGAATAGGAAAACCGTACTGCACCACTTAGGGTAGTTTATAAAGGCAAACAAGACTATGCAGTTAAATCCGGAATCGCTGTCTTAGTTTTGGAGTTATTGTCGATGGTGTCATTTTGGCAAATTTTTAGCGTTTTTCAACGTGCCAAATGGCTACAAAATCCTATAGTCTCAAATATCTCCGAAACTAATAGGAATAGAAAAACCATACTGCATCACTTAGGTAGTTTATAAACGCAAACAAGACTATGTAGTTAAATCCGGAATAGCTGTTTTAGTTTTGGAGTTATTGTCGATGGTGTCATTTTGGCAAATTTTCAGCGTTTTTGACCGTGCGAAATGACTTCAAAACGATATAGTCTCAATTATCTCCGAAACTAATAGCAATAGGAAAACCGTACTGCACCACTTAGGGTAGTTTATAAAGGCAAACAAGACTATGCAGTTAAATCCGGAATCGCTGTTTTAGTTTTGGAGTTGTTGTCGATGGTGACATTTTGGCAAATTTTTAGCGTTTTTCACCGTGCCAAATGGCTACAAAATCCTATAGTCTCAAATATCTCCGAAACTAATAAAAATAGAAAAACCATACTGCATCACTTAGGGTAGTTTATAAACGCAAACAAGACTATGTAGTTAAATCCGGAATAGCTGTTTTAGTTTTGGAGATTTTGTCGATGGTGTCTTTTTGGCAAATTTTAAGCGTTTTTGACCGCGCGAAATGACTTCAAAACGATACAGTCTCAATTATCTCCGAAACTAATAGCAATAGGAAAACCGTACTGCACCACTTAGGGTAGTTTATAAAGGCAAACAAGACTATGCAGTTAAATCCGGAATCGCTGTTTTAGTTTTGGAGTTATTGTCGATGGTGTCATTTTGGCAAATTTTTAGCGTTTTTCACCGTGCCAAATGGGTACAAAATCTTATAGTCTCAAATATCTCCGAAACTAATAGGAATAGAAAAACCATACTGCATCACTTAGGGTAGTTTATAAACGCAAACAAGACTATGCAGTTAAATCCGGAATAGCTGTTTTAGTTTTGGAGATATTGTCGATGGTGTCTTTTTGGCAAATTTTCAGCGTTTTTGACCGTGCGAAATGACTTCAAAACGATATAGTCTCAATTATCTCCGAAACTAATAGCAATAAGAAAACCGTACTGCACCACTTAGGGTAGTTTATTAAGGCAAACAAGACTATGCAGTTAAATCCGGAATCGCTGTTTTAGTTTTGGAGTTATTGTCGATGGTGTCATTTTGGCAAATTTTTAGCGATGGTGTCATTTTGGCAAATTTTTAGCGATTATGTCAGTTTATCAAATTTTGTCGATGGTGTCATTTTGGCAAATTTTCAGCGTTTTTGACCGTGCGAAATGACTTCAAAACGATATAGTCTCAATTATCTCCGAAACTAATAGCAATAGGAAAACCGTACTGCACCACTTAGGGTAGTTTATAAAGGCAAACAAGACTATGCAGTTAAATCCGGAATCGCTGTTTTAGTTTTGGAGTTGTTGTCGATGGTGTCATTTTGGCAAATTTTTAGCGTTTTTCACCGTGCCAAATGGCTACAAAATCCTATAGTCTCAAATATCTCCGAAACTAATAGGAATAGAAAAACCATACTGCATCACTTAGGGTAGTTTATAAACGCAAACAAGACTATGTAGTTAAATCCGGAATAGCTGTTTTAGTTTTGGAGATTTTGTCGATGGTGTCTTTTTGGCAAATTTTAAGCGTTTTTGACCGTGCGAAATGACTTCAAAACGATATAGTCTCAATTATCTCCGAAACTAATAGCAATAGGAAAACCGTACTGCACCACTTAGGGTAGTTTATAAAGGCAAACAAGACTATGCAGTTAAATCCGGAATCGCTGTTTTAGTTTTGGAGTTGTTGTCGATGGTGTCTTTTTGGCAAATTTTCAGCGTTTTTGACCGTGCGAAATGACTTCAAAACGATATAGTCTCAATTATCTCCGAAACTAACATCAATAGAAAAACCGTACTGCACCACTTAGGGTATTTTATAAAGGCAAACAAGACTATGCAGTTAAATCCGGAATCGCTGTTTTAGTTTTGGAGTTATTGTCGATGGTGTCATTTTGGCAAATTTTTAGCGATGGTGTCATTTTGGCAAATTTTTAGCGATTATGTCAGTTTGGCAAATTTTGTCGATGGTGTCATTTTGGCAAATTTTTAGCGTTTTTCACCGTGCCAAATGGCTACAAAATCCTATAGTCTCAAATATCTCCGAAACTAATAGGAATAGAAAAACCATACTGCATCACTTAGGGTAGTTTATAAACGCAAACAAGACTATGTAGTTAAATCCGGAATAGCTGTTTTAGTTTTGGAGATTTTGTCGATGGTGTCTTTTTGGCAAATTTTCAGCGTTTTTGACCGTGCGAAATGATTTCAAAACGATATAGTCTCAATTATCTCCGAAACTAATAGCAATAGGAAAACCGTACTGCACCACTTAGGGTAGTTTATAAAGGCAAACAAGACTATGCAGTTAAATCCGGAATCGCTGTTTTAGTTTTGGAGTTATTGTCGATGGTGTCATTTTGGCAAATTTTTAGCGTTTTTCACCGTGCCAAATGGCTAAAAAATCCTATAGTCTCAAATATCTCCGAAGGTCAATATTGCAGGTGTAGACCACCTGATTTAATGAAAATAATCATAAAAGTTACATAAAACCGAAAAACATTAAATTGGAGTATTAACAAAACATTCCGAAAGAAACTGGATCATGATTAACAACGCTAATGTGATACATACGTAAACAAGAACCATATAGATTAAAGTCCAAGAAACATTTCAAAAACACTGTAAGAAAAAACGAAACCAACATCAAGGAATCCATCTGAAACATCTCTGTACATCAAATGACACACTAGAACACTCGATCAACCACATTATGTATTTTTATGTAAGCCTTAACGTCCTCTATACGTTTGTAATATACTTCGTAATAGGTGTCCAAAAGTTCAGGGACAGGATTTTTCGTGATTATCCAATTCAACATGACATTTAGTTGACGTACAATAGCATTTAACTTATACGAATAGTCCGCATAAAACTTCGAAGTAAGTGGACATTTATGTTTATTAGGCACAAAAAAATCTCTCATCTCCAGAATATCGAAAGAATCATCATAATCAGGGCAAGTTGAAAGAAGTTCCAGGAGAAGACGATACCGTGCTGGCCTATTACCTTCTTCCTCCCATTCAGAGTCCAGTATATAACAAAGTTTCATATTAGACATAAATTCCGGTTTAGCACAGCCAGTAACTCTGCTCCGTTTAAACTGATCACCACTTTGATCAGTACAGGGTCGTTTAAATGACGAAGCTGGACCCGAGTTCTCTGCGAGATTCTGTAAAGCCACGGAACATTCTCGTAAGTTTGCAATGCCCAAAATACCAATATTGTCTGTTGTCTGAGTCCCAGGATCCAAAGAAGTCGGCATTTCAATCAATGTCTTCTCTATCGGCTCAACTGGATCTACCACTCGGGTTTCACAAGTCTCAGTCACGGGAGAAACCAGGTCAACGACATGTGTACCACCATGTGCTATGTCTGATCGATCTTCAGCTACAGTAATTCTTTCCTCATAGGAATCAGAAAGACTCTTCCTCAAAGGTGGCCTATGTACAGACGGGCATTTAGCACGAATATGCCCTCTTTCATTGCAAACGTAACAAAAAATTCCTGTATAAATATTAAATATGAAACTATGAGAATCCAATACAATTTCAACTTCTTGAGGACAAGTCTGAAGAGCTGATTCATTCGGGAAGATAACCCGAAGAGTCCGCTTCAACCCACCAACATGACAATAAATTGAAGATTGCGGTGCTTCGATTACTCTATGAACTGGTCCCACCACCCTGCTAAACTGAGAAAGAAGAGCTATCAACGCAGAATCCGGTACTTCAAGTGGAACCGGAGACAAAGTTACAGTGATCGGTCGTTCACTTGCATAAGCAGGATACAAAATTTGATTATTTATAGAAATCCCTTGCTTGACCACAAGTTTACAATCTGCACTATTTATAAACAACACTGATATACCACGTTTACTACGACCGATTCCTTTAATTGCCTCTCTCGGCACTCGTTCTTCCAAAGCTTGCAAATATACAGGTAACGAAGTCTGTGGTAACGCATGAAAAATAATAGTTTTCTCAGAAAGATCATGAAAATCTTGACATACCTTGGAATCCTTTTCGAAAGTTAGACGAAATCGATTTCCGGGACACTCAATCTCTGACGCACAACGCTGATCACTCGTGTTGTCAGTATTCGCCATGGCAACCACCGATGCCCAACTGCTATTTCCTGTCTCCATAGCAACACCCTTCTGCATTCTTATCGCAGAAGAAACTCCTTCAGCAGCAACGCACGAAGACACGCTCTGTTGATTTCCGGGACCGGTTTGACTTGTTGGATTCTTATCTCTTGAGAAGCACGGGTCAGTCTCCATGGCAACCCTCTCGGAGGTCAAAGGAGAAACACTTGGCGATGCCTTATCAGTAGATCTTGCTCGAAGCCGAACAGCTTCCTCTGCACGGGCACGTGAAACATGGACGATAGAAATCGCCATTTGCAGCACTCAACAACGACGAGCACAAACACAAAATAAAACACTTCGTATGAATAAACTATAGAACTTAACGCTCTCAAACTTCACCAAAAGAAGCATGGAACATTCATACATCCGTCACGCTACTGCAAACCAGTCTACGCACGATATTTCCACATAAACAGACGCAAAAACTTGGGAGCTCGAAAACACGACACACGACGAAACTAATAGCAATAGGAAAACCGTACTGCACCACTTAGGGTAGTTTATAAAGGCAAACAAGGCTATGCAGTTAAATCCGGAATCGCTGTTTTAGTTTTGGAGTTGTTGTCGATGGTGTCATTTTGGCAAATTTTTAGCGTTTTTCACCGTGCCAAATGGCTACAAAATCCTATAGTCTCAAATATCTCCGAAACTAATAGGAATAGGAAAACCGTACTGCACCACTTAGGGTAGTTCATAAAGGGAAACAAGACTATGCAGTTAAATCCGGAATCGCTGTTTTAGTTTTGGAGTTATTGTCGATGGTGTCATTTTGGCAAATTTTTAGCGTTTTTCACCGTGCCAAATGGCTACAAAATCCTATAGTCTCAAATATCTCCGAAACTAATAGGAATAGGAAAACCGTACTGCACCACTTAGGGTAGTTTATAAAGGCAAACAAGACTATGCAGTTAAATCCGGAATCGCTGTTTTAGTTTTGGAGTTATTGTCGATGGTGTCATTTTGGCAAATTTTTAGCGTTTTTCACCGTGCCAAATGGCTACAAAATCCTATAGTCTCAAATATCTCCGAAACTAATAGGAATAGAAAAACCATACTGCATCACTTAAGGGTAGTTTATAAACGCAAACAAGACTATGTAGTTAAATCCAGAATAGCTGTTTTAGTTTTGGAGATTATTGTCGATGGTGTCTTTTTGGCCAATTTTTAGCGTTTTTGACCATGCGAAACAACTTCAAAACGATATAGTCTCTATTAACTCCGAAACTAATTGCAATAGGAAAACCGTACTGCACCACTTAGGGTAGTTTATAAACGCAAACAAGACTACGTGCAGTTAAATCCGGAATCGCTGTTTTAGTTTTGGAGTTATTGTCGATGGTGTTATTTTGGCAAATTTTTAGCGTTTTTCACCGTGCCAAATGGCTACAAAATCCTATAGTCTCAAATATCTCCGAAACTAATAAAAATAGAAAAACCATACTGCATCACTTAGGGTAGTTTATAAACGCAAACAAGACTATGTAGTTAAATCCGGAATAGCTGTTTTAGTTTTGGAGATTTTGTCGATGGTGTCTTTTTGGCAAATTTTAAGCGTTTTTGACCGCGCGAAATGACTTCAAAACGATACAGTCTCAATTATCTCCGAAACTAATAGCAATAGGAAAACCGTACTGCACCACTTAGGGTAGTTTATAAAGGCAAACAAGACTATGCAGTTAAATCCGGAATCGCTGTTTTAGTTTTGGAGTTATTGTCGATGGTGTCATTTTGGCAAATTTTTAGCGTTTTTCACCGTGCCAAATGGGTACAAAATCTTATAGTCTCAAATATCTCCGAAACTAATAGGAATAGAAAAACCATACTGCATCACTTAGGGTAGTTTATAAACGCAAACAAGACTATGCAGTTAAATCCGGAATAGCTGTTTTAGTTTTGGAGATATTGTCGATGGTGTCTTTTTGGCAAATTTTCAGCGTTTTTGACCGTGCGAAATGACTTCAAAACGATATAGTCTCAATTATCTCCGAAACTAACAGCAATAAGAAAACCGTACTGCACCACTTAGGGTAGTTTATAAAGGCAAACAAGACTATGCAGTTAAATCCGGAATCGCTGTTTTAGTTTTGGAGTTATTGTCGATTGTGTCATTTTGGCAAATTTTTAGCGTTTTTCACCGTGCCAAATGGCTACAAAATCCTATAGTCTCAAATATCTCCGAAACTAATAGGAATAGAAAAACCATACTGCATCACTTAGGGTAGTTTATAAACGCAAACAAGACTATGTAGTTAAATCCGGAATAGCTGTTTTAGTTTTGGAGTTATTGTCGATGGTGTCATTTTGGCAAATTTTCAGCGTTTTTGACCGTGCGAAATGACTTCAAAACGATATAGTCTCAATTATCTCCGAAACTAATAGCAATAGGAAAACCGTACTGCACCACTTAGGGTAGTTTATAAAGGCAAACAAGACTATGCAGTTAAATCCGGAATCGCTGTTTTAGTTTTGGAGTTGTTGTCGATGGTGTCATTTTGGCAAATTTTTAGCGTTTTTCACCGTGCCAAATGGCTACAAAATCCTATAGTCTCAAATATCTCCGAAACTAATAGGAATAGAAAAACCATACTGCATCACTTAGGGTAGTTTATAAACGCAAACAAGACTATGTAGTTAAATCCGGAATAGCTGTTTTAGTTTTGGAGATTTTGTCGATGGTGTCTTTTTGGCAAATTTTCAGCGTTTTTGACCGCGCGAAATGACTTCAAAACGATATAGTCTCAATTATCTCCGAAACTAATAGCAATAGGAAAACCGTACTGCACCACTTACTGTAGTTTATAAAGGCAAACAAGACTATGCAGTTAAATCCGGAATCGCTGTTTTAGTTTTGGAGTTGTTGTCGATGGTGTCTTTTTGGCAAATTTTCAGCGTTTTTGACCGTGCGAAATGACTTCAAAACGATATAGTCTCAATTATCTCCGAAACTAATATCAATAAGAAAACCGTACTGCACCACTTAGGGTATTTTATAAAGGCAAACAAGACTATGCAGTTAAATCCGGAATCGCTGTCTTAGTTTTGGAGTTATTGTCGATGGTGTCATTTTGGCAAATTTTTAGCGATGGTGTCATTTTGGCAAATTTTTAGCGATTATGTCAGTTTGGCAAATTTTGTCGATGGTGTCATTTTGGCAAATTTTTAGCGTTTTTCACCGTGCCAAATGGCTACAAAATCCTATAGTCTCAAATATCTCCGAAACTAATAGGAATAGAAAAACCATACTGCATCACTTAGTGTAGTTTATAAACGCAAACAAGACTATGTAGTTAAATCCGGAATAGCTGTTTTAGTTTTGGAGATTTTGTCGATGGTGTCTTTTTGGCAAATTTTCAGCGTTTTTGACCGTGCGAAATGATTTCAAAACGATATAGTCTTAATTATCTCCGAAACTAATAGCAATAGGAAAACCGTACTGCACCACTTAGGGTAGTTTATAAAGGCAAACAAGACTATGCAGTTAAATCCGGAATCGCTGTTTTAGTTTTGGAGTTATTGTCGATGGTGTCATTTTGGCAAATTTTTAGCGTTTTTCACCGTGCCAAATGGCTAAAAAATCCTATAGTCTCAAATATCTCCGAAGGTCAATATTGCAGGTGTAGACCACCTGATTTAATGAAAATAATCATAAAAGTTACATAAAACCGAAAAACATTAAATTGGAGTATTAACAAAACATTCCGAAAGAAACTGGATCATGATTAACAACGCTAATGTGATACATACGTAAACAGAGAACCATATAGATTAAAGTCCAAGAAACATTTCAAAAACACTGTAAGACAAAAAAAGAAACCAACATCAAGGAATCCATCTGAAACATCTCTGTACATCAAATGACACACTAGAACACTCGATCAACCACATTATGTATTTTTATGTAAGCCTTAACGTCCTCTATACGTTTGTAATATACTTCGTAATAGGTGTCCAAAAGTTCAGGGACAGGATTTTTCGTGATTATCCAATTCAACATGACATTTAGTTGACGTACAATAGCATTTAACTTATACGAATAGTCCGCATAAAACTTCGAAGTAAGTGGACATTTATGTTTATTAGGCACAAAAAAATCTCTCATCTCCAGAATATCGAAAGAATCATCATAATCAGGGCAAGTTGAAAGAAGTTCCAGGAGAAGACGATACCGTGCTGGCCTATTACCTTCGTCCTCCCATTCAGAGTCCAGTATATAACAAAGTTTCATATTAGACATAAATTCCGGTTTAGCACAGCCAGTAACTCTGCTCCGTTTAAACTGATCACCACTTTGATCAGTACAGGGTCGTTTAAATGACGAAGCTGGACCCGAGTTCTCTGCGAGATTCTGTAAAGCCACGGAACATTCTCGTAAGTTTGCAATGCCCAAAATACCAGTATTGTCTGTTGTCGGAGTCCCAGGATCCAAAGAAGTCGGCATTTCAATCAATGTCTTCTCTATCGGCTCAACTGGATCTACCACTCGGGTTACACAAGTCTCAGTCACGGGAGAAACCAGGTCAACGACATGTGTACCACCATGTGCTATGTCTGATCGATCTTCAGCTACAGTAATTCTTTCCTCATAGGAATCAGAAAGACTCTTCCTCAAAGGTGGCCTATGTACAGACGGGCATTTAGCACGAATATGCCCTCTTTCATTGCAAACGTAACAAAAAATTCCTGTATAAATATTAAATATGAAACTATGAGAATCCAATACAATTTCAATTTCTTGAGGACAAGTCTGAAGAGCTGATTCATTCGGGAAGATAACCCGAAGAGTCCGCTTCAACCCACCAACATGACAATAAATTGAAGATTGCGGTGCTTCGATTACTCTATGAACTGGTCCCACCACCCTGCTAAACTGAGAAAGAAGAGCTATCAACGCAGAATCCGGTACTTCAAGTGGAACCGGAGACAAAGTTACAGTGATCGGTCGTTCACTTGCATAAGCAGGATACAAAATTTGATTATTTATAGAAATCCCTTGCTTGACCACAAGTTTACAATCTGCACTATGTATAAACAACACTGATATACCACGTTTACTACGACCGATTCCTTTAATTGCCTCTCTCGGCACTCGTTCTTCCAAAGCTTGCAAATATACAGGTAACGAAGTCTGTGGTAACGCATGAAAAATAATAGTTTTCTCAGAAAGATCATGAAAATCTTGACATACCTTGGAATCCTTTTCGAAAGTTAGACGAAATCGATTTCCGGGACACTCAATCTCTGACGCACAACGCTGATCACTCGTGTTGTCAGTATTCGCCATGGCAACCACCGATGCCCAACTGCTATTTCCTGTCTCCATAGCAACACCCTTCTGCATTCTTATCGCAGAAGAAACTCCTTCAGCAGCAACGCACGAAGACACGCTCTGTTGATCTCCGGGACCGGTTTGACTTGTTGGATTCTTATCTCTTGAGAAGCACGGGTCAGTCTCCATGGCAACCCTCTCGGAGGTCAAAGGAGAAACACTTGGCGATGCCTTATCAGTAGATCTTGCTCGAAGCCGAACAGCTTCCTCTGCACGGGCACGTGAAACATGGACGATAGAAATCGCCATTTGCAGCACTCAACAACGACGAGCACAAACACAAAATAAAACTCTTCGTATGAATAAACTATAGAACTTAACGCTCTCAAACTTCACCAAAAGAAGCATGGAACATTCATACATCCGTCACGCTACTGCAAACCAGTCTACGCACGATATTTCCACATAAACAGACGCAAAAACTTGGGAGCTCGAAAACACGACACACGACGAAACTAATAGCAATAGGAAAACCGTACTGCACCACTTAGGGTAGTTTATAAAGGCAAAAGGGGCTATGCAGTTAAATCCGGAATCGCTGTTTTAGTTTTGGAGTTGTTGTCGATGGTGTCATTTTGGCAAATTTTTAGCGTTTTTCACCATGCCAAATGGCTACAAAATCCTATAGTCTCAAATATCTCCGAAACTAATAGGAATAGGAAAACCGTACTGCACCACTTAGGGTAGTTCATAAAGGGAAACAAGACTATGCAGTTAAATCCGGAATCGCTGTTTTAGTTTTGGAGTTATTGTCGATGGTGTCATTTTGGCAAATTTTTAGCGTTTTTCACCGTGCCAAATGGCTACAAAATCCTATAGTCTCAAATATCTCCGAAACTAATAGGAATAGGAAAACCGTACTGCACCACTTAGGGTAGTTTATAAAGGCAAACAAGACTATGCAGTTAAATCCGGAATCGCTGTCTTAGTTTTGGAGTTATTGTCGATGGTGTCATTTTGGCAAATTTTTAGCGATGGTGTCATTTTGGCAAATTTTTAGCGATTATGTCAGTTTATCAAATTTTGTCGATGGTGTCATTTTGGCAAATTTTCAGCGTTTTTGACCGTGCGAAATGACTTCAAAACGATATAGTCTCAATTATCTCCGAAACTAATAGCAATAGGAAAACCGTACTGCACCACTTAGGGTAGTTTATAAAGGCAAACAAGACTATGCAGTTAAATCCGGAATCGCTGTTTTAGTTTTGGAGTTGTTGTCGATGGTGACATTTTGGCAAATTTTTAGCGTTTTTCACCGTGCCAAATGGCTACAAAATCCTATAGTCTCAAATATCTCCGAAACTAATAAAAATAGAAAAACCATACTGCATCACTTAGGGTACTTTATAAACGCAAACAAGACTATGTAGTTAAATCCGGAATAGCTGTTTTAGTTTTGGAGATTTTGTCGATGGTGTCTTTTTGGCAAATTTTAAGCGTTTTTGACCGCGCGAAATGACTTCAAAACGATACAGTCTCAATTATCTCCGAAACTAATAGCAATAGGAAAACCGTACTGCACCACTTAGGGTATTTTATAAAGGCAAACAAGACTATGCAGTTAAATCCGGAATCGCTGTCTTAGTTTTGGAGTTATTGTCGATGGTGTCATTTTGGCAAATTTTTAGCGATGGTGTCATTTTGGCGAATTTTCAGCGACTTGAAAACGATATAGTCCCAATTATCTCCAAAACTAATTGCAATAGGAAAACCGTACTGCACCACTTAGGGTACTTTATAAACGCAAACAAGACTATGCAGTTAAATCCGGAATAGCTGTTTTAGTTTTGGCAAATTTTGTCGATGGTGTCATTTTGGCAAATTTTTAGCGTTTTTCACCGTGCCAAATGGCTACAAAATCCTATAGTCTCAAATATCTCCGAAACTAATAGGAATAGAAAAACCATACTGCATCACTTAGTGTAGTTTATAAACGCAAACAAGACTATGTAGTTAAATCCGGAATAGCTGTTTTAGTTTTGGAGATTTTGTCGATGGTGTCTTTTTGGCAAATTTTCAGCGTTTTTGACCGTGCGAAATGATTTCAAAACGATATAGTCTTAATTATCTCCGAAACTAATAGCAATAGGAAAACCGTACTGCACCACTTAGGGTAGTTTATAAAGGCAAACAAGACTATGCAGTTAAATCCGGAATCGCTGTTTTAGTTTTGGAGTTATTGTCGATGGTGTCATTTTGGCAAATTTTTAGCGTTTTTCACCGTGCCAAATGGCTACAAAATCCTATAGTCTCAAATATCTCCGAAGGTCAATATTGCAGGTGTAGACCACCTGATTTAATGAAAATAATCATAAAAGTTACATAAAACCGAAAAACATTAAATTGGAGTATTAACAAAACATTCCGAAAGAAACTGGATCATGATTAACAACGCTAATGTGATACATACGTAAACAAGAACCATATAGATTAAAGTCCAAGAAACATTTCAAAAACACTGTAAGAAAAAACGAAACCAACATCAAGGAATCCATCTGAAACATCTCTGTACATCAAATGACACACTAGAACACTCGATCAACCACATTATGTATTTTTATGTAAGCCTTAACGTCCTCTATACGTTTGTAATATACTTCGTAATAGGTGTCCAAAAGTTCAGGGACAGGATTTTTCGTGATTATCCAATTCAACATGACATTTAGTTGACGTACAATAGCATTTAACTTATACGAATAGTCCGCATAAAACTTCGAAGTAAGTGGACATTTATGTTTATTAGGCACAAAAAAATCTCTCATCTCCAGAATATCGAAAGAATCATCATAATCAGGGCAAGTTGAAAGAAGTTCCAGGAGAAGACGATACCGTGCTGGCCTATTACCTTCGTCCTCCCATTCAGAGTCCAGTATATAACAAAGTTTCATATTAGACATAAATTCCGGTTTAGCACAGCCAGTAACTCTGCTCCGTTTAAACTGATCACCACTTTGATCAGTACAGGGTCGTTTAAATGACGAAGCTGGACCCGAGTTCTCTGCGAGATTCTGTAAAGCCACGGAACATTCTCGTAAGTTTGCAATGCCCAAAATACCAGTATTGTCTGTTGTCGGAGTCCCAGGATCCAAAGAAGTCGGCATTTCAATCAATGTCTTCTCTATCGGCTCAACTGGATCTACCACTCGGGTTACACAAGTCTCAGTCACGGGAGAAACCAGGTCAACGACATGTGTACCACCATGTGCTATGTCTGATCGATCTTCAGCTACAGTAATTCTTTCCTCATAGGAATCAGAAAGACTCTTCCTCAAAGGTGGCCTATGTACAGACGGGCATTTAGCACGAATATGCCCTCTTTCATTGCAAACGTAACAAAAAATTCCTGTATAAATATTAAATATGAAACTATGAGAATCCAATACAATTTCAATTTCTTGAGGACAAGTCTGAAGAGCTGATTCATTCGGGAAGATAACCCGAAGAGTCCGCTTCAACCCACCAACATGACAATAAATTGAAGATTGCGGTGCTTCGATTACTCTATGAACTGGTCCCACCACCCTGCTAAACTGAGAAAGAAGAGCTATCAACGCAGAATCCGGTACTTCAAGTGGAACCGGAGACAAAGTTACAGTGATCGGTCGTTCACTTGCATAAGCAGGATACAAAATTTGATTATTTATAGAAATCCCTTGCTTGACCACAAGTTTACAATCTGCACTATGTATAAACAACACTGATATACCACGTTTACTACGACCGATTCCTTTAATTGCCTCTCTCGGCACTCGTTCTTCCAAAGCTTGCAAATATACAGGTAACGAAGTCTGTGGTAACGCATGAAAAATAATAGTTTTCTCAGAAAGATCATGAAAATCTTGACATACCTTGGAATCCTTTTCGAAAGTTAGACGAAATCGATTTCCGGGACACTCAATCTCTGACGCACAACGCTGATCACTCGTGTTGTCAGTATTCGCCATGGCAACCACCGATGCCCAACTGCTATTTCCTGTCTCCATAGCAACACCCTTCTGCATTCTTATCGCAGAAGAAACTCCTTCAGCAGCAACGCACGAAGACACGCTCTGTTGATCTCCGGGACCGGTTTGACTTGTTGGATTCTTATCTCTTGAGAAGCACGGGTCAGTCTCCATGGCAACCCTCTCGGAGGTCAAAGGAGAAACACTTGGCGATGCCTTATCAGTAGATCTTGCTCGAAGCCGAACAGCTTCCTCTGCACGGGCACGTGAAACATGGACGTTAGAAATCGCCATTTGCAGCACTCAACAACGACGAGCACAAACACAAAATAAAACTCTTCGTATGAATAAACTATAGAACTTAACGCTCTCAAACTTCACCAAAAGAAGCATGGAACATTCATACATCCGTCACGCTACTGCAAACCAGTCTACGCACGATATTTCCACATAAACAGACGCAAAACTTGGGAGCTCGAAAACACGACACACGACGAAACTAATAGCAATAGGAAAACCGTACTGCACCACTTAGGGTAGTTTATAAAGGCAAAAGGGGCTATGCAGTTAAATCCGGAATCGCTGTTTTAGTTTTGGAGTTGTTGTCGATGGTGTCATTTTGGCAAATTTTTAGCGTTTTTCACCATGCCAAATGGCTACAAAATCCTATAGTCTCAAATATCTCCGAAACTAATAGGAATAGGAAAACCGTACTGCACCACTTAGGGTAGTTCATAAAGGGAAACAAGACTATGCAGTTAAATCCGGAATCGCTGTTTTAGTTTTGGAGTTATTGTCGATGGTGTCATTTTGGCAAATTTTTAGCGTTTTTCACCGTGCCAAATGGCTACAAAATCCTATAGTCTCAAATATCTCCGAAACTAATAGGAATAGGAAAACCGTACTGCACCACTTAGGGTAGTTTATAAAGGCAAACAAGACTATGCAGTTAAGTCCGGAATCGCTGTCTTAGTTTTGGAGTTATTGTCGATGGTGTCATTTTGGCAAATTTTTAGCGATGGTGTCATTTTGGCAAATCCTTTTAGTCTCAATTATCTCAGAAACTTTAGCAATAGGAAAAACCATACTGCATCGACTTAGGTGTCAGTTTATGGCAAACAAATTTTTATGCGATTATGTCAGTTTGGCAAATTTTGTCGATGGTGTTATTTTGGCAAATTTTTAGCGTTTTTCACCGTGCCAAATGGCTACAAAATCCTATAGTCTCAAATATCTCCGAAACTAATAGGAATAGAAAAACCATACTGCATCACTTAGTGTAGTTTATAAACGCAAACAAGACTATGTAGTTAAATCCGGAATAGCTGTGTTAGTTTTGGAGATTTTGTCGATGGTGTCTTTTTGGCAAATTTTCAGCGTTTTTGACAGTGCGAAATGATTTCAAAACGATATAGTCTTAATTATCTCCGAAACTAATAGCAATAGGAAAACCGTACTGCACCACTTAGGGTAGTTTATAAAGGCAAACAAGACTATGCAGTTAAATCCGGAATCGCTGTTTTAGTTTTGGAGTTGTTGTCGATGGTGTCATTTTGGCAAATTTTTAGCGTTTTTCACCGTGTTAAATGGCTAAAAAATCCTATAGTCTCAAATATCTCCGAAACTAATAGGAATAGAAAAACCATACTGCATCACTTAAGGTAGTTTATAAACGCAAACAAGACTATGTAGTTAAATCCGGAATAGCTGTTTTAGTTTTAGAGATTTTGTCGATGGTGTCTTTTTGGCAAATTTTCAGCGTTTTTGACCGTGCGAAATGACTTCAAAACGATATAGTCTCAATTATCTCCGAAACTAATAGCAATAGGAAAACCGTACTGCACCACTTAGGGTAGTTTATAAAGGCAAACAAGACTATGCAGTTAAATCCGGAATCGCTGTTTTAGTTTTGGAGTTGTTGTCGATGGTGTCATTTTGGCAAATTTTTAGCGCTTTTCACCGTGCCAAATGGCTACAAAATCCTATAGTCTCAAATATCTCCGAAACTAATAGGAATAGAAAAACCATACTGCATCACTTAGGGTAGTTTATAAACGCAAACAAGACTATGTAGTTAAATCCGGAATAGCTGTTTTAGTTTTGGAGATTTTGTCGATGGTGTCTTTTTGGCAAATTTTCAGCGTTTTTGACAGTGCGAAATGATTTCAAAACGATATAGTCTTAATTATCTCCGAAACTAATAGCAATAGGAAAACCGTACTGCACCACTTAGGGTAGTTTATAAAGGCAAACAAGACTATGCAGTTAAATCCGGAATCGCTGTTTTAGTTTTGGAGTTGTTGTCGATGGTGTCATTTTGGCAAATTTTTAGCGTTTTTCACCGTGCCAAATGGCTAAAAAATCCTATAGTCTCAAATATCTCCGAAACTAATAGGAATAGAAAAACCATACTGCATCACTTAAGGTAGTTTATAAACGCAAACAAGACTATGTAGTTAAATCCGGAATAGCTGTTTTAGTTTTAGAGATTTTGTCGATGGTGTCTTTTTGGCAAATTTCAGCGTTTTTGACCGTGCGAAATGACTTCAAAATGATATAGTCTCAATTATCTCCGAAACTAATAGCAATAGGAAAACCGTACTGCACCACTTAGGGTAGTTTATAAAGGCAAATTATCTCCAAAACTAAAACAGCTATTCCGGATTTAACTGCATAGTCTATTTTGCGTTTATAAACTACCCTAAGTGATGCAGTATGGTTTTTCTATATCTCCAAAACTAAAACAGCTATTCCGGATTTAACTGCATAGTCTATTTTGCGTTTATAAACTACCCTAAGTGATGCAGTATGGTTTTTCTATTCCTATTAGTTTCGGAGATATTTGAGACTATAGGATTTTGTAGCCATTTGGCACGGTGAAAAACGCTAAAAATTTGCCAAAATGACACCATCGACAACAACTCCAAAACTAAAACAGCGATTCTGGATTTAACTGCATAGACTTGTTTGCCTTTATAAACTACCCTAAGTGGTGCAGTACGGTTTTCCTATTGCTATCAGTTTCGGAGATAATTGAGACTATATCGTTTTGAAGTCATTTCGCACGGTCAAAAACGCTAAAAATTTGCCAAAAAGACACCATCGACAAAATCTCCAAAACTAAAACAGCTATTCCGGATTTAACTACATAGTCTTGTTTGCGTTTATAAACTACCCTAAGTGATGCAGTATGGTTTTTCTATTCCTATTAGTTTCGGAGATATTTGAGACTATAGGATTTTGTAGCCATTTGGCACGGTGAAAAACGCTAAAAATTTGCCAAAGTGACACCATCGACAATAACTCCAAAACTAAAACAGCGATTCCGAATTTAACTGCATAGTCTTGTTTGCCTTTATAAACTACCCTAAGTGGTGTAGTACGGTTTTCCTATTGTTATTAGTTTCGGAGATAATTGAGACTATATCGTTTTGAAGTCATTTCGCACGGTCAAAAACGCTAAAAATTTGCCAAAAAGACAGCATCGACAAAATCTCCAAAACTAAAACAGCTATTCCGGATTTAACTACATAGTCTTGTTTGCGTTTATAAACTACCCTAAGTGATGCAGTATGGTTATTCTATTCCTATTAGTTTCGGAGATATTTGAGACTATAGGATTTTGTAGCCATTTGGCACGGTGAAAAACGCTAAAAGTTTGCCAAAATGACACCATCGACAATAACTCCAAAACTAAAACAGCGATTCCGAATTTAACTGCATAGTCTTGTTTGCCTTTATAAACTACCCTAAGTGGTGTAGTACGGTTTTCCTATTGTTATTAGTTTCGGAGATAATGGAGACTATATCGTTTTGAAGTCATTTCGCACGGTCAAAAACGCTGAAAATTTGCCAAAAAGACACCATCGACAAAATCTCCAAAACTAAAACAGCTATTCCGGATTTAACTGCATAGTCTTGTTTGCGTTTATAAACTACCCTAAGTGATGCAGTATCGTTTTTCTATTCCTATTAGTTTCGGAGATATTTGAGACTATAGGATTTTGTAGCCATTTGGCACGGTCAAACACGCTAAAAATTTGCCAAAAAGACACCATCGACAAAATCTCCAAAACTAAAACAGCTATTCCGGATTTAACTACATAGTCTTGTTTGCGTTTATAAACTACCCTAAGTGATGCAGTATGGTTTTTCTATTCCTATTAGTTTCGGAGATATTTGAGACTATAGGATTTTGTAGCCATTTGGCACGGTGAAAAACGCTAAAAATTAGCCAAAATGACACCATCGACAATAACTCCAAAACTAAAACAGCGATTCCGGATTTAACTGCATAGTCTTGTTTGCCTTTATAAACTACCCTAAGTGGTGCAGTACGGTTTTCCTATTGCTATTAGTTTCGGAGATAATTGAGACTATATCGTTTTGAAGTCATTTCGCACGGTCAAAAACGCTGAAAATTTGCCAAAAAGACAATATCGACAAAATCTCTAAAACTAAAACAGCTATTCCGGATTTAACTACATAGTCTTGTTTGCGTTTATAAACTACCCTAAGTGATGCAGTATGGTTTTTCTATTCCTATTAGTTTCGGAGATATTTGAGACTATAGGATTTTGTAGCCATTTGGCACGGTGAAAAACGCTAAAAATTTGCCAAAGTGACACCATCGACAATAACTCCAAAACTAAAACAGCGATTCCGGATTTAACTGCATAGTCTTGTTTGCCTTTATAAACTACCCTAAGTGGTGCAGTACGGTTTTCCTATTGCTATTAGTTTCGGAGATAATTGAGACTATATCGTTTTGAAGTCATTTCGCACGGTGAAAAACGCTAAAAATTTGCCAAAATGACACCATCGGCAACAACTCCAAAACTAAAACAGCTATTCCGGATTTAACTGCATAGTCTTGTTTGCCGTTATAAACTACCCTAAGTGGTGCAGTACGGTTTTCCTATTGCTATTAGTTTCGGAGATAATTGAGACTATATCGTTTTGAAGTCATTTCGCCCGGTGAAAAACGCTAAAAATTTGCCAAAAAGACACCATCGACAAAATCTCCAAAACTAAGACAGCTATTCCGGATTTAACTACATAGTCTTGTTTGCGTTTATAAACTACCCTAAGTGATGCAGTATGGTTTTTCTATTCCTATTAGTTTCGGAGATATTTGAGACTATAGGATTTTGTAGCCATTTGCCACGGTGAAAAACGCTAAAAATTAGCCAAAATGACCCCATCGACAATAACTCCAAAACTAAAACAGCAATTCCGGATTTAACTGCATAGTCTTGTTTGCCTTTATTAACTACCCTAAGTGGTGCAGTACGGTTTTCCTATTGCTATTAGTTTCGGAGATAATTGAGACTATATCGTTTTGAAGTCATTTCGCACGGTCAAAAACGCTGAAAATTTGCCAAAAAGACACCATCGACAAAATCTCCAAAACTAAAACAGCTATTCCGGATTTAACTGCATAGTCTTGTTTGCGTTTATAAACTACCCTAAGTGATGCAGTATGGTTTTTCTATTCCTATTAGTTTCGGAGATATTTGAGACTATAGGATTTTGTAGCCATTTGGCACGGTCAAACACGCTAAAAATTTGCCAAAAAGACACCATCGACAAAATCTCCAAAACTAAAACAGCTATTCCGGATTTAACTACATAGTCTTGTTTGCGTTTATAAACTACCCTAAGTGATGCAGTATGGTTTTTCTATTCCTATTAGTTTCGGAGATATTTGAGACTATAGGATTTTGTAGCCATTTGGCACGGTGAAAAACGCTAAAAATTTGCCAAAATGACACCATCGACAATAACTCCAAAACTAAAACAGCGATTCCGGATTTAACTGCATAGTCTTGTTTGCCTTTATAAACTACCCTAAGTGGTGCAGTACGGTTTTCCTATTGCTATTAGTTTCGGAGATAATTGAGACTATATCGTTTTGAAGTCATTTCGCACGGTCAAAAACGCTGAAAATTTGCCAAAAAGACAATATCGACAAAATCTCCAAAACTAAAACAGCTATTCCGGATTTAACTACATAGTCTTGTTTGCGTTTATAAACTATTCTAAGTGATGCAGTATGGTTTTTCTATTCCTATTAGTTTCGGAGATATTTGAGACTATAGGATTTTGTAGCCATTTGGCACGGTGAAAAACGCTAAAAATTTGCCAAAGTGACACCATCGACAATAACTCCAAAACTAAAACAGCGATTCCGGATTTAACTGCATAGTCTTGTTTACCTTTATAAACTACCCTAAGTGGTGCAGTACGGTTTTCCTATTGCTATTAGTTTCGGAGATAATTGAGACTATATCGTTTTGAAGTCATTTCGCACGGTGAAAAACGCTAAAAATTTGCCAAAATGACACCATCGACAACAACTCCAAAACTAAAACAGCTATTCCGGATTTAACTGCATAGTCTTGTTTGCCGTTATAAACTACCCTAAGTGGTGCAGTACGGTTTTCCTATTGCTATTAGTTTCGGAGATAATTGAGACTATATCGTTTTGAAGTCATTTCGCACGGTGAAAAACGCTAAAAATTTGCCAAAAAGACACCATCGACAAAATCTCCAAAACTAAAACAGCTATTCCGGATTTAACTACATAGTCTTGTTTGCGTTTATAAACTACCCTAAGTGATGCAGTATGGTTTTTCTATTCCTATTAGTTTCGGAGATATTTGAGACTATAGGATTTTGTAGCCATTTGGCACGGTGAAAAACGCTAAAAATTTGCCAAAATGACACCATCGACAATAACTCCAAAACTAAAACAGCGATTCCGGATTTAACTGCATAGTCTTGTTTGCCTTTATAAACTACCCTAAGTGGTGCAGTACGGTTTTCCTATTGCTATTAGTTTCGGAGATAATTGAGACTATATCGTTTTGAAGTCATTTCGCACGGTCAAAAACGCTGAAAATTTGCCAAAAAGACACCATCGACAAAATCTCCAAAACTAAAACAGCTATTCCGGATTTAACTACATAGTCTTGTTTGCGTTTATAAACTACCCTAAGTGATGCAGTATGGTTTTTCTATTCCTATTAGTTTCGGAGATATTTGAGACTATAGGATTTTGTAGCCATTTGGCACGGTGAAAAACGCTAAAAATTAGCCAAAATGACACCATCGACAATAACTCCAAAACTAAAACAGCGATTCCGGATTTAACTGCATAGTCTTGTTTGCCTTTATAAACTACCCTAAGTGGTGCAGTACGGTTTTCCTATTGCTATTAGTTTCGGAGATAATTGAGACTATATCGTTTTGAAGTCATTTCGCACGGTCAAAAACGCTGAAAATTTGCCAAAAAGACACCATCGACAAAATCTCCAAAACTAAAACAGCTATTCCGGATTTAACTACATAGTCTTGTTTGCGTTTATAAACTACCCTAAGTGATGCAGTATGGTTTTTATATTCCTATTAGTTTCGGAGATATTTGAGACTATAGGATTTTGTAGCCATTTGGCACGGTGAAAAACGCTAAAAATTTGCCAAAATGACACCATCGACAATAACTCCAAAACTAAAACAGCGATTCCGGATTTAACTGCATAGTCTTGTTTGCCTTTATAAACTACCCTAAGTGGTGCAGTACGGTTTTCCTATTGCTATTAGTTTCGGAGATAATTGAGACTATATCGTTTTGAAGTCATTTCGCACGGTGAAAAACGCTAAAAATTTGCCAAAATGACACCATCGACAACAACTCCAAAACTAAAACAGCTATTCCGGATTTAACTGCATAGTCTTGTTTGCCGTTATAAACTACCCTAAGTGGTGCAGTACGGTTTTCCTATTGCTATTAGTTTCGGAGATAATTGAGACTATATCGTTTTGAAGTCATTTCGCCCGGTGAAAAACGCTAAAAATTTGCCAAAAAGACACCATCGACAAAATCTCCAAAACTAAAACAGCTATTCCGGATTTAACTACATAGTCTTGTTTGCGTTTATAAACTACCCTAAGTGATGCAGTATGGTTTTTCTATTCCTATTAGTTTCGGAGATATTTGAGACTATAGGATTTTGTAGCCATTTGCCACGGTGAAAAACGCTAAAAATTTGCCAAAATGACACCATCGACAATAACTCCAAAACTAAAACAGCGATTCCGGATTTAACTGCATAGTCTTGTTTGCCTTTATAAACTACCCTAAGTGGTGCAGTACGGTTTTCCTATTGCTATTAGTTTCGGAGATAATTGAGACTATATCGTTTTGAAGTCATTTCGCACGGTCAAAAACGCTGAAAATTTGCCAAAAAGACACCATCGACAAAATCTCCAAAACTAAAACAGCTATTCCGGATTTAACTACATAGTCTTGTTTGCGTTTATAAACTACCCTAAGTGATGCAGTATGGTTTTTCTATTCCTATTAGTTTCGGAGATATTTGAGACTATAGGATTTTGTAGCCATTTGGCACGGTGAAAAACGCTAAAAATTTGCCAAAATGACACCATCGACAATAACTCCAAAACTAAAACAGCGATTCCGGATTTAACTGCATAGTCTTGTTTGCCTTTATAAACTACCCTAAGTGGTGCAGTACCGTTTTCCTATTGCTATTAGTTTCGGAGATAATTGAGACTATAGGATTTTGTAGCCATTTGGCACGGTCAAAAACGCTGAAAATTTGCCAAAAAGACACCATCGACAAAAACTCCAAAACTAAAACAGCTATTCCGGATTTAACTGCATAGTCTTGTTTGCGTTTATAAACTACCCTAAGTGGTGCAGTACGGTTTTCCTATTGTTATTAGTTTCGGAGATAATTGAGACTATATCGTTTTGAAGTCATTTAGCACGGTCAAAAACGCTGAAAATTTGCCAAAAAGACACCATCGACAATATCTCCAAAACTAAAACAGCTATTCCGGATTTAACTGCATAGTCTTGTTTGCGTTTATAAACTACCCTAAGTGATGCAGTATGGTTTTTCTATTCCTATTAGTTTCGGAGATATTTGAGACTATAGGATTTTGTAGCCATTTGGCACGGTGAAAAACGCTAAAAATTTGCCAAAATGACACCATCGACAATAACTCCAAAACTAAAACAGCGATTCTGGATTTAACTGCATAGTCTTGTTTGCCTTTATAAACTACCCTAAGTGGTGCAGTACGGTTTTCCTATTGCTATTAGTTTCGGAGATAATTGAGACTATATCGTTTTGAAGTCATTTCGCACGGTCAAAAACGCTGAAAATTTGCCAAAAAGACACCATCGACAAAATCTCCAAAACTAAAACAGCTATTCCGGATTTAACTACATAGTCTTGTTTGCGTTTATAAACTACCCTAAGTGATGCACTATGGTTTTTCTATTCCTATTAGTTTCGGAGATATTTGAGACTATAGGATTTTGTAGCCATTTGGCACGGTGAAAAACGCTAAAAATTTGCCAAAATGACACCATCGACAATAACTCCAAAACTAAAACAGCGATTCCGGATTTAACTGCATAGTCTTGTTTGCCTTTATAAACTACCCTAAGTGGTGCAGTACGGTTTTCCTATTGCTATTAGTTTCGGAGATAATTGAGACTATATCGTTTTGAAGTCATTTCGCACGGTCAAAAACGCTGAAAATTTGCCAAAAAGACACCATCGACAAAATCTCCAAAACTAAAACAGCTATTCCGGATTTAACTGCATAGTCTTGTTTGCGTTTATAAACTACCCTAAGTGATGCAGTATGGTTTTTCTATTCCTATTAGTTTCGGAGATATTTGAGACTATAGGATTTTGTAGCCATTTGGCACGGTGAAAAACGCTAAAAATTTGCCAAAGTGACACCATCGACAATAACTCCAAAACTAAAACAGCGATTCCGGATTTAACTGCATAGTCTTGTTTGCTTTTATAAACTACCCTAAGTGGTGCAGTACGGTTTTCCTATTGCTATTAGTTTCGGAGATAATTGAGACTATATCGTTTTGAAGTCATTTCGCACGGTGAAAAACGCTAAAAATTTGCCAAAATGACACCATCGGCAACAACTTCAAAACTAAAACAGCTATTCCGGATTTAACTGCATAGTCTTGTTTGCCGTTATAAACTACCCTAAGTGGTGCAGTACGGTTTTCCTATTGCTATTAGTTTCGGAGATAATTGAGACTATATCGTTTTGAAGTCATTTCGCACGGTGAAAAACGCTAAAAATTTGCCAAAAAGACACCATCGACAAAATCTCCAAAACTAAAACAGCTATTCCGGATTTAACTACATAGTCTTGTTTGCGTTTATAAACTACCCTAAGTGATGCAGTATGGTTTTTCTATTCCTATTAGTTTCGGAGATATTTGAGACTATAGGATTTTGTAGCCATTTGCCACGGTGAAAAACGCTAAAAATTTGCCAAAATGACACCATCGACAATAACTCCAAAACTAAAACAGCGATTCCGGATTTAACTGCATAGTCTTGTTTGCCTTTATAAACTACCCTAAGTGGTGCAGTACGGTTTTCCTATTGCTATTAGTTTCGGAGATAATTGAGACTATATCGTTTTGAAGTCATTTCGCACGGTCAAAAACGCTGAAAATTTGCCAAAAAGACACCATCGACAAAATCTCCAAAACTAAAACAGCTATTCCGGATTTAACTACATAGTCTTGTTTGCGTTTATAAACTACCCTAAGTGATGCAGTATGGTTTTTCTATTCCTATTAGTTTCGGAGATATTTGAGACTATAGGATTTTGTAGCCATTTGGCACGGTGAAAAACGCTAAAAATTTGCCAAAATGACACCATCGACAATAACTCCAAAACTAAAACAGCGATTCCGGATTTAACTGCATAGTCTTGTTTGCCTTTATAAACTACCCTAAGTGGTGCAGTACCGTTTTCCTATTGCTATTAGTTTCGGAGATAATTGAGACTATATCGTTTTGAAGTCATTTCGCACGGTCAAAAACGCTGAAAATTTGCCAAAAAGACACCATCGACAAAAACTCCAAAACTAAAACAGCTATTCCGGATTTAACTACATAGTCTTGTTTGCGTTTATAAACTACCCTAAGTGATGCAGTATGGTTTTTCTATTCCTATTAGTTTCGGAGATATTTGAGACTATAGGATTTTGTAGCCATTTGGCACGGTGAAAAACGCTAAAAATTTGCCAAAATGACACCATCGACAATAACTCCAAAACTAAAACAGCGATTCCGGATTTAACTGCATAGTCTTGTTTGCCTTTATAAACTACCCTAAGTGGTGCAGTACGGTTTTCCTATTGTTATTAGTTTCGGAGATAATTGAGACTATATCGTTTTGAAGTCATTTCGCACGGTCAAAAACGCTGAAAATTTGCCAAAAAGACACCATCGACAATATCTCCAAAACTAAAACAGCTATTCCGGATTTAACTGCATAGTCTTGTTTGCGTTTATAAACTACCCTAAGTGATGCAGTATGGTTTTTCTATTCCTATTAGTTTCGGAGATATTTGAGACTATAGGATTTTGTAGCCATTTGGCACGGTGAAAAACGCTAAAAATTTGCCAAAATGACACCATCGACAATTGTTTGCGTTTATAAACTACCCTAAGTGATGCAGTATGGTTTTTCTATTCCTATTAGTTTCGGAGATATTTGAGACTATAGGATTTTGTAGCCATTTGGCACGGTGAAAAACGCTAAAAATTTGCCAAAATGACACCATCGACAATAACTCCAAAACTAAAACAGCGATTCTGGATTTAACTGCATAGTCTTGTTTGCCTTTATAAACTACCCTAAGTGGTGCAGTACGGTTTTCCTATTGCTATTAGTTTCGGAGATAATTGAGACTATATCGTTTTGAAGTCATTTCGCACGGTCAAAAACGCTGAAAATTTGCCAAAAAGACACCATCGACAAAATCTCCAAAACTAAAACAGCTATTCCGGATTTAACTACATAGTCTTGTTTGCGTTTATAAACTACCCTAAGTGATGCAGTATGGTTTTTCTATTCCTATTAGTTTCGGAGATATTTGAGACTATAGGATTTTGTAGCCATTTGGCACGGTGAAAAACGCTAAAAATTAGCCAAAATGACACCATCGACAATAACTCCAAAACTAAAACAGCGATTCCGGATTTAACTGCATAGTCTTGTTTGCCTTTATAAACTACCCTAAGTGGTGCAGTACGGTTTTCCTATTGCTATTAGTTTCGGAGATAATTGAGACTATATCGTTTTGAAGTCATTTCGCACGGTCAAAAACGCTGAAAATTTGCCAAAAAGACACCATCGACAAAATCTCCAAAACTAAAACAGCTATTCCGGATTTAACTACATAGTCTTGTTTGCGTTTATAAACTACCCTAAGTGATGCAGTATGGTTTTTCTATTCCTATTAGTTTCGGAGATATTTGAGACTATAGGATTTTGTAGCCATTTGGCACGGTGAAAAACGCTAAAAATTTGCCAAAATGACACCATCGACAATAACTCCAAAACTAAAACAGCGATTCCGAATTTAACTGCATAGTCTTGTTTGCCTTTATAAACTACCCTAAGTGGTGCAGTACGGTTTTCCTATTGCTATTAGTTTCGGAGATAATTGAGACTATATCGTTTTGAAGTCATTTCGCACGGTCAAAAACGCTGAAAATTTGCCAAAAAGACACCATCGACAATATCTCCAAAACTAAAACAGCTATTCCGGATTTAACTGCATAGTCTTGTTTGCGTTTATAAACTACCCTAAGTGATGCAGTATGGTTTTTCTATTCCTATTAGTTTCGGAGATATTTGAGACTATAGGATTTTGTAGCCATTTGGCACGGTGAAAAACGCTAAAAATTTGCCAAAATGACACCATCGACAATAACTCCAAAACTAAAACAGCGATTCCGGATTTAACTGCATAGTCTTGTTTGCCTTTATAAACTACCCTAAGTGGTGCAGTACGGTTTTCCTATTGCTATTAGTTTCGGAGATAATTGAGACTATATCGTTTTGAAGTCATTTCGCACGGTCAAAAACGCTGAAAATTTGCCAAAAAGACACCATCGACAAAATCTCCAAAACTAAAACAGCTATTCCGGATTTAACTGCATAGTCTTGTTTGCGTTTATAAACTACCCTAAGTGATGCAGTATGGTTTTTCTATTCCTATTAGTTTCGGAGATATTTGAGACTATAGGATTTTGTAGCCATTTGGCACGGTGAAAAACGCTAAAAATTTGCCAAAATGACACCATCGACAATAACTCCAAAACTAAAACAGCGATTCCGGATTTAACTGCATAGTCTTGTTTGCCTTTATAAACTACCCTAAGTGGTGCAGTACGGTTTTCCTATTGCTATTAGTTTCGGAGATAATTGAGACTATATCGTTTTGAAGTCATTTCGCACGGTCAAAAACGCTGAAAAATTTGCCAAAAAGACACCATCGACAAAATCTCCAAAACTAAAACAGCTATTCCGGATTTAACTACATAGTCTTGTTTGCGTTTATAAACTACCCTAAGTGATGCAGTATGGTTTTTCTATTCCTATTAGTTTCGGAGATATTTGAGACTATAGGATTTTGTAGCCATTTGGCACGGTGAAAAACGCTAAAAATTTGCCAAAATGACACCATCGACAATAACTCCAAAACTAAAACAGCGATTCCGGATTTAACTGCATAGTCTTGTTTGCCTTTATAAACTACCCTAAGTGGTGCAGTACGGTTTTCCTATTGTTATTAGTTTCGGAGATAATTGAGACTATATCGTTTTGAAGTCATTTCGCACGGTCAAAAACGCTGAAAATTTGCCAAAAAGACACCATCGACAAAATCTCCAAAACTAAAACAGCTATTCCGGATTTAACTGCATAGTCTTGTTTGCGTTTATAAACTACCCTAAGTGATGCAGTATGGTTTTTCTATTCCTATTAGTTTCGGAGATATTTGAGACTATAGGATTTTGTAGCCATTTGGCACGGTGAAAAACGCTAAAAATTTGCCAAAATGACACCATCGACAATAACTCCAAAACTAAAACAGCGATTCCGGATTTAACTGCATAGTCTTGTTTGCCTTTATAAACTACCCTAAGTGGTGCAGTACGGTTTTCCTATTGCTATTAGTTTCGGAGATAATTGAGACTATATCGTTTTGAAGTCATTTCGCACGGTCAAAAACGCTGAAAATTTGCCAAAAAGACACCATCGACAATATCTCCAAAACTAAAACAGCTATTCCGGATTTAACTGCATAGTCTTGTTTGCGTTTATAAACTACCCTAAGTGATGCAGTATGGTTTTTCTATTCCTATTAGTTTCGGAGATATTTGAGACTATAGGATTTTGTAGCCATTTGGCACGGTGAAAAACGCTAAAAATTTGCCAAAATGACACCATCGACAATAACTCCAAAACTAAAACAGCGATTCCGGATTTAACTGCATAGTCTTGTTTGCCTTTATAAACTACCCTAAGTGGTGCAGTACGGTTTTCCTATTGTTATTAGTTTCGGAGATAATTGAGACTATATCGTTTTGAAGTCATTTCGCACGGTCAAAAACGCTGAAAATTTGCCAAAAAGACACCATCGACAAAATCTCCAAAACTAAAACAGCTATTCCGGATTTAACTGCATAGTCTTGTTTGCGTTTATAAACTACCCTAAGTGATGCAGTATGGTTTTTCTATTCCTATTAGTTTCGGAGATATTTGAGACTATAGGATTTTGTAGCCATTTGGCACGGTGAAAAACGCTAAAAATTAGCCAAAATGACACCATCGACAATAACTCCAAAACTAAAACAGCGATTCCGGATTTAACTGCATAGTCTTGTTTGCCTTTATAAACTACCCTAAGTGGTGCAGTACGGTTTTCCTATTGCTATTAGTTTCGGAGATAATTGAGACTATATCGTTTTGAAGTCATTTCGCACGGTCAAAAACGCTGAAAAATTTGCCAAAAAGACACCATCGACAAAATCTCCAAAACTAAAACAGCTATTCCAGATTTAACTACATAGTCTTGTTTGCGTTTATAAACTACCCTAAGTGATGCAGTATGGTTTTTCTATTCCTATTAGTTTCGGAGATATTTGAGACTATAGGATTTTGTAGCCATTTGGCACGGTGAAAAACGCTAAAAATTTGCCAAAATGACACCATCGACAATAACTCCAAAACTAAAACAGCGATTCCGGATTTAACTGCATAGTCTTGTTTGCCTTTATAAACTACCCTAAGTGGTGCAGTACGGTTTTCCTATTGCTATTAGTTTCGGAGATAATTGAGACTATATCGTTTTGAAGTCATTTCGCACGGTCAAAAACGCTGAAAATTTGCCAAAAAGACACCATCGACAAAATCTCCAAAACTAAAACAGCTATTCCGGATTTAACTGCATAGTCTTGTTTGCGTTTATAAACTACCCTAAGTGATGCAGTATGGTTTTTCTATTCCTATTAGTTTCGGAGATATTTGAGACTATAGGATTTTGTAGCCATTTGGCACGGTGAAAAACGCTAAAAATTTGCCAAAATGACACCATCGACAATAACTCCAAAACTAAAACAGCGATTCCGGATTTAACTGCATAGTCTTGTTTGCCTTTATAAACTACCCTAAGTGGTGCAGTACGGTTTTCCTATTGCTATTAGTTTCGGAGATAATTGAGACTATATCGTTTTGAAGTCATTTCGCACGGTCAAAAACGCTGAAAATTTGCCAAAAAGACACCATCGACAAAATCTCCAAAACTAAAACAGCTATTCCGGATTTAACTACATAGTCTTGTTTGCGTTTATAAACTACCCTAAGTGATGCAGTATGGTTTTTCTATTCCTATTAGTTTCGGAGATATTTGAGACTATAGGATTTTGTAGCCATTTGGCACGGTGAAAAACGCTAAAAATTTGCCAAAATGACACCATCGACAATAACTCCAAAACTAAAACAGCGATTCCGAATTTAACTGCATAGTCTTGTTTGCCTTTATAAACTACCCTAAGTGGTGCAGTACGGTTTTCCTATTGCTATTAGTTTCGGAGATAATTGAGACTATATCGTTTTGAAGTCATTTCGCACGGTCAAAAACGCTAAAAATTTGCCAAAAAGACACCATCGACAAAATCTCCAAAACTAAAACAGCTATTCCGGATTTAACTACATAGTCTTGTTTGCGTTTATAAACTACCCTAAGTGATGCAGTATGGTTTTTCTATTCCTATTAGTTTCGGAGATATTTGAGACTATAGGATTTTGTAGCCATTTGGCACGGTGAAAAACGCTAAAAATTTGCCAAAATGACACCATCGACAATAACTCCAAAACTAAAACAGCGATTCCGGATTTAACTGCATAGTCTTGTTTGCCTTTATAAACTACCCTAAGTGGTGCAGTACGGTTTTCCTATTGCTATTAGTTTCGGAGATAATTGAGACTATATCGTTTTGAAGTCATTTCGCACGGTCAAAAACGCTGAAAATTTGCCAAAAAGACACCATCGACAAAATCTCCAAAACTAAAACAGCTATTCCGGATTTAACTACATAGTCTTGTTTGCGTTTATAAACTACCCTAAGTGATGCAGTATGGTTTTTCTATTCCTATTAGTTTCGGAGATATTTGAGACTATAGGATTTTGTAGCCATTTGGCACGGTGAAAAACGCTAAAAATTTGCCAAAATGACACCATCGACAATAACTCCAAAACTAAAACAGCGATTCCGGATTTAACTGCATAGTCTTGTTTGCCTTTATAAACTACCCTAAGTGGTGCAGTACGGTTTTCCTATTGTTATTAGTTTCGGAGATAATTGAGACTATATCGTTTTGAAGTCATTTCGCACGGTCAAAAACGCTGAAAATTTGCCAAAAAGACACCATCGACAAAATCTCCAAAACTAAAACAGCTATTCCGGATTTAACTGCATAGTCTTGTTTGCGTTTATAAACTACCCTAAGTGATGCAGTATGGTTTTTCTATTCCTATTAGTTTCGGAGATATTTGAGACTATAGGATTTTGTAGCCATTTGGCACGGTGAAAAACGCTAAAAATTTGCCAAAATGACACCATCGACAATAACTCCAAAACTAAAACAGCGATTCCGGATTTAACTGCATAGTCTTGTTTGCCTTTATAAACTACCCTAAGTGGTGCAGTACGGTTTTCCTATTGCTATTAGTTTCGGAGATAATTGAGACTATATCGTTTTGAAGTCATTTCGCACGGTCAAAAACGCTGAAAATTTGCCAAAAAGACACCATCGACAAAATCTCCAAAACTAAAACAGCTATTCCGGATTTAACTGCATAGTCTTGTTTGCGTTTATAAACTACCCTAAGTGATGCAGTATGGTTTTTCTATTCCTATTAGTTTCGGAGATATTTGAGACTATAGGATTTTGTAGCCATTTGGCACGGTGAAAAACGCTAAAAATTTGCCAAAGTGACACCATCGACAATAACTCCAAAACTAAAACAGCGATTCCGGATTTAACTGCATAGTCTTGTTTGCCTTTATAAACTACCCTAAGTGGTGCAGTACGGTTTTCCTATTGCTATTAGTTTCGGAGATAATTGAGACTATATCGTTTTGAAGTCATTTCGCACGGTGAAAAACGCTAAAAATTTGCCAAAATGACACCATCGACAACAACTCCAAAACTAAAACAGCTATTCCGGATTTAACTGCATAGTCTTGTTTGCCGTTATAAACTACCCTAAGTGGTGCAGTACGGTTTTCCTATTGCTATTAGTTTCGGAGATAATTGAGACTATATCGTTTTGAAGTCATTTCGCACGGTGAAAAACGCTAAAAATTTGCCAAAAAGACACCATCGACAAAATCTCCAAAACTAAAACAGCTATTCCGGATTTAACTACATAGTCTTGTTTGCGTTTATAAACTACCCTAAGTGATGCAGTATGGTTTTTCTATTCCTATTAGTTTCGGAGATATTTGAGACTATAGGATTTTGTAGCCATTTGGCACGGTGAAAAACGCTAAAAATTTGCCAAAATGACACCATCGACAATAACTCCAAAACTAAAACAGCGATTCCGGATTTAACTGCATAGTCTTGTTTGCCTTTATAAACTACCCTAAGTGGTGCAGTACGGTTTTCCTATTGCTATTAGTTTCGGAGATAATTGAGACTATATCGTTTTGAAGTCATTTCGCACGGTCAAAAACACTGAAAATTTGCCAAAAAGACACCATCGACAAAATCTCCAAAACTAAAACAGCTATTCCGGATTTAACTACATAGTCTTGTTTGCGTTTATAAACTACCCTAAGTGATGCAGTATGGTTTTTCTATTCCTATTAGTTTCGGAATTATTTGAGACTATAGGATTTTGTAGCCATTTGGCACGGTGAAAAACGCTAAAAATTTGCCAAAATGACACCATCGACAATAACTCCAAAACTAAAACAGCGATTCCGGATTTAACTGCATAGTCTTGTTTGCCTTTATAAACTACCCTAAGTGGTGCAGTACGGTTTTCCTATTGCTATTAGTTTCGGAGATAATTGAGACTATATCGTTTTGAAGTCATTTCGCACGGTCAAAAACGCTGAAAATTTGCCAAAAAGACACCATCGACAAAAACTCCAAAACTAAAACAGCTATTCCGGATTTAACTACATAGTCTTGTTTGCGTTTATAAACTACCCTAAGTGATGCAGTATGGTTTTTCTATTCCTATTAGTTTCGGAGATATTTGAGACTATAGGATTTTGTAGCCATTTGGCACGGTGAAAAACGCTAAAAATTTGCCAAAATGACACCATCGACAATAACTCCAAAACTAAAACAGCGATTCCGAATTTAACTGCATAGTCTTGTTTGCCTTTATAAACTACCCTAAGTGGTGCAGTACGGTTTTCCTATTGCTATTAGTTTCGGAGATAATTGAGACTATATCGTTTTGAAGTCATTTCGCACGGTCAAAAACGCTGAAAATTTGCCAAAAAGACACCATCGACAATATCTCCAAAACTAAAACAGCTATTCCGGATTTAACTGCATAGTCTTGTTTGCGTTTATAAACTACCCTAAGTGATGCAGTATGGTTTTTCTATTCCTATTAGTTTCGGAGATATTTGAGACTATAGGATTTTGTAGCCATTTGGCACGGTGAAAAACGCTAAAAATTTGCCAAAATGACACCATCGACAACAACTCCAAAACTAAAACAGCGATTCTGGATTTAACTGCATAGTCTTGTTTGCCTTTATAAACTACCCTAAGTGGTGCAGTACGGTTTTCCTATTGCTATTAGTTTCGGAGATAATTGAGACTATATCGTTTTGAAGTCATTTCGCACGGTCAAAAACGCTAAAAATTTGCCAAAAAGACACCATCGACAAAATCTCCAAAACTAAAACAGCTATTCCGGATTTAACTACATAGTCTTGTTTGCGTTTATAAACTACCCTAAGTGATGCAGTATGGTTTTTCTATTCCTATTAGTTTCGGAGATATTTGAGACTATAGGATTTTGTAGCCATTTGGCACGGTGAAAAACGCTAAAAATTTGCCAAAATGACACCATCGACAATAACTCCAAAACTAAAACAGCGATTCCGAATTTAACTGCATAGTCTTGTTTGCCTTTATAAACTACCCTAAGTGGTGCAGTACGGTTTTCCTATTGTTATTAGTTTCGGAGATAATTGAGACTATATCGTTTTGAAGTCATTTCGCACGGTCAAAAACGCTGAAAATTTGCCAAAAAGACACCATCGACAATATCTCCAAAACTAAAACAGCTATTCCGGATTTAACTGCATAGTCTTGTTTGCGTTTATAAACTACCCTAAGTGATGCAGTATGGTTTTTCTATTCCTATTAGTTTCGGAGATATTTGAGACTATAGGATTTTGTAGCCATTTGGCACGGTGAAAAACGCTAAAAATTTGCCAAAATGACACCATCGACAATAACTCCAAAACTAAAACAGCGATTCCGGATTTAACTGCATAGTCTTGTTTGCCTTTATAAACTACCCTAAGTGGTGCAGTACGGTTTTCCTATTGCTATTAGTTTCGGAGATAATTGAGACTATATCGTTTTGAAGTCATTTCGCACGGTCAAAAACGCTGAAAATTTGCCAAAAAGACACCATCGACAAAATCTCCAAAACTAAAACAGCTATTCCGGATTTAACTACATAGTCTTGTTTGCGTTTATAAACTACCCTAAGTGATGCAGTATGGTTTTTCTATTCCTATTAGTTTCGGAGATATTTGAGACTATAGGATTTTGTAGCCATTTGGCACGGTGAAAAACGCTAAAAATTTGCCAAAATGACACCATCGACAATAACTCCAAAACTAAAACAGCGATTCCGGATTTAACTGCATAGTCTTGTTTGCCTTTATAAACTACCCTAAGTGGTGCAGTACGGTTTTCCTATTGCTATTAGTTTCGGAGATAATTGAGACTATATCGTTTTGAAGTCATTTCGCACGGTCAAAAACGCTGAAAATTTGCCAAAAAGACACCATCGACAAAATCTCCAAAACTAAAACAGCTATTCCGGATTTAACTACATAGTCTTGTTTGCGTTTATAAACTACCCTAAGTGATGCAGTATGGTTTTTCTATTCCTATTAGTTTCGGAGATATTTGAGACTATAGGATTTTGTAGCCATTTGGCACGGTGAAAAACGCTAAAAATTTGCCAAAATGACACCATCGACAATAACTCCAAAACTAAAACAGCGATTCCGGATTTAACTGCATAGTCTTGTTTGCCTTTATAAACTACCCTAAGTGGTGCAGTACGGTTTTCCTATTGCTATTAGTTTCGGAGATAATTGAGACTATATCGTTTTGAAGTCATTTCGCACGGTCAAAAACGCTGAAAATTTGCCAAAAAGACACCATCGACAATATCTCCAAAACTAAAACAGCTATTCCGGATTTAACTGCATAGTCTTGTTTGCGTTTATAAACTACCCTAAGTGATGCAGTATGGTTTTTCTATTCCTATTAGTTTCGGAGATATTTGAGACTATAGGATTTTGTAGCCATTTGGCACGGTGAAAAACGCTAAAAATTTGCCAAAATGACACCATCGACAATAACTCCAAAACTAAAACAGCGATTCCGGATTTAACTGCATAGTCTTGTTTGCCTTTATAAACTACCCTAAGTGGTGCAGTACGGTTTTCCTATTGCTATTAGTTTCGGAGATAATTGAGACTATATCGTTTTGAAGTCATTTCGCACGGTCAAAAACGCTGAAAATTTGCCAAAAAGACACCATCGACAAAATCTCCAAAACTAAAACAGCTATTCCGGATTTAACTACATAGTCTTGTTTGCGTTTATAAACTACCCTAAGTGATGCAGTATGGTTTTTCTATTCCTATTAGTTTCGGAGATATTTGAGACTATAGGATTTTGTAGCCATTTGGCACGGTGAAAAACGCTAAAAATTTGCCAAAATGACACCATCGACAATAACTCCAAAACTAAAACAGCGATTCCGGATTTAACTGCATAGTCTTGTTTGCCTTTATAAACTACCCTAAGTGGTGCAGTACGGTTTTCCTATTGCTATTAGTTTCGGAGATAATTGAGACTATATCGTTTTGAAGTCATTTCGCACGGTCAAAAACGCTGAAAATTTGCCAAAAAGACACCATCGACAATATCTCCAAAACTAAAACAGCTATTCCGGATTTAACTGCATAGTCTTGTTTGCCTTTATAAACTACCCTAAGTGGTGCAGTACGGTTTTCCTATTGCTATTAGTTTCGGAGATAATTGAGACTATATCGTTTTGAAGTCATTTCGCACGGTCAAAAACGCTGAAAATTTGCCAAAAAGACACCATCGACAATATCTCCAAAACTAAAACAGCTATTCCGGATTTAACTACATAGTCTTGTTTGCGTTTATAAACTACCCTAAGTGATGCAGTATGGTTTTTCTATTCCTATTAGTTTCGGAGATATTTGAGACTATAGGATTTTGTAGCCATTTGGCACGGTGAAAAACGCTAAAAATTTGCCAAAATGACACCATCGACAATAACTCCAAAACTAAAACAGCGATTCCGGATTTAACTGCATAGTCTTGTTTGCCTTTATAAACTACCCTAAGTGGTGCAGTACGGTTTTCCTATTGCTATTAGTTTCGGAGATAATTGAGACTATATCGTTTTGAAGTCATTTCGCACGGTCAAAAACGCTGAAAATTTGCCAAAAAGACACCATCGACAAAAACTCCAAAACTAAAACAGCTATTCCGGATTTAACTACATAGTCTTGTTTGCGTTTATAAACTACCCTAAGTGATGCAGTATGGTTTTTCTATTCCTATTAGTTTCGGAGATATTTGAGACTATAGGATTTTGTAGCCATTTGGCACGGTGAAAAACGCTAAAAATTTGCCAAAATGACACCATCGACAATAACTCCAAAACTAAAACAGCGATTCCGGATTTAACTGCATAGTCTTGTTTGCCTTTATAAACTACCCTAAGTGGTGCAGTACGGTTTTCCTATTGCTATTAGTTTCGGAGATAATTGAGACTATATCGTTTTGAAGTCATTTCGCACGGTCAAAAACGCTAAAAATTTGCCAAAAAGACACCATCGACAAAATCTCCAAAACTAAAACAGCTATTCCGGATTTAACTACATAGTCTTGTTTGCGTTTATAAACTACCCTAAGTGATGCAGTATGGTTTTTCTATTCCTATTAGTTTCGGAGATATTTGAGACTATAGGATTTTGTAGCCATTTGGCACGGTGAAAAACGCTAAAAATTTGCCAAAATGACACCATCGACAATAACTCCAAAACTAAAACAGCGATTCCGGATTTAACTGCATAGTCTTGTTTGCCTTTATAAACTACCCTAAGTGGTGCAGTACGGTTTTCCTATTGCTATTAGTTTCGGAGATAATTGAGACTATATCGTTTTGAAGTCATTTCGCACGGTCAAAAACGCTGAAAATTTGCCAAAAAGACACCATCGACAAAATCTCCAAAACTAAAACAGCTATTCCGGATTTAACTACATAGTCTTGTTTGCGTTTATAAACTACCCTAAGTGATGCAGTATGGTTTTTCTATTCCTATTAGTTTCGGAGATATTTGAGACTATAGGATTTTGTAGCCATTTGGCACGGTGAAAAACGCTAAAAATTTGCCAAAATGACACCATCGACAATAACTCCAAAACTAAAACAGCGATTCCGGATTTAACTGCATAGTCTTGTTTGCCTTTATAAACTACCCTAAGTGGTGCAGTACGGTTTTCCTATTGCTATTAGTTTCGGAGATAATTGAGACTATATCGTTTTGAAGTCATTTCGCACGGTCAAAAACGCTGAAAATTTGCCAAAAAGACACCATCGACAATATCTCCAAAACTAAAACAGCTATTCCGGATTTAACTGCATAGTCTTGTTTGCGTTTATAAACTACCCTAAGTGATGCAGTATGGTTTTTCTATTCCTATTAGTTTCGGAGATATTTGAGACTATAGGATTTTGTAGCCATTTGGCACGGTGAAAAACGCTAAAAATTTGCCAAAATGACACCATCGACAATAACTCCAAAACTAAAACAGCGATTCCGGATTTAACTGCATAGTCTTGTTTGCCTTTATAAACTACCCTAAGTGGTGCAGTACGGTTTTCCTATTGCTATTAGTTTCGGAGATAATTGAGACTATATCGTTTTGAAGTCATTTCGCACGGTCAAAAACGCTGAAAATTTGCCAAAAAGACACCATCGACAAAATCTCCAAAACTAAAACAGCTATTCCGGATTTAACTACATAGTCTTGTTTGCGTTTATAAACTACCCTAAGTGATGCAGTATGGTTTTTCTATTCCTATTAGTTTCGGAGATATTTGAGACTATAGGATTTTGTAGCCATTTGGCACGGTGAAAAACGCTAAAAATTTGCCAAAATGACACCATCGACAATAACTCCAAAACTAAAACAGCGATTCCGGATTTAACTGCATAGTCTTGTTTGCCTTTATAAACTACCCTAAGTGGTGCAGTACGGTTTTCCTATTGCTATTAGTTTCGGAGATAATTGAGACTATATCGTTTTGAAGTCATTTCGCACGGTCAAAAACGCTGAAAATTTGCCAAAAAGACACCATCGACAATATCTCCAAAACTAAAACAGCTATTCCGGATTTAACTGCATAGTCTTGTTTGCGTTTATAAACTACCCTAAGTGATGCAGTATGGTTTTTCTATTCCTATTAGTTTCGGAGATATTTGAGACTATAGGATTTTGTAGCCATTTGGCACGGTGAAAAACGCTAAAAATTTGCCAAAATGACACCATCGACAATAACTCCAAAACTAAAACAGCGATTCCGGATTTAACTGCATAGTCTTGTTTGCCTTTATAAACTACCCTAAGTGGTGCAGTACGGTTTTCCTATTGCTATTAGTTTCGGAGATAATTGAGACTATATCGTTTTGAAGTCATTTCGCACGGTCAAAAACGCTGAAAATTTGCCAAAAAGACACCATCGACAAAATCTCCAAAACTAAAACAGCTATTCCGGATTTAACTACATAGTCTTGTTTGCGTTTATAAACTACCCTAAGTGATGCAGTATGGTTTTTCTATTCCTATTAGTTTCGGAGATATTTGAGACTATAGGATTTTGTAGCCATTTGGCACGGTGAAAAACGCTAAAAATTTGCCAAAATGACACCATCGACAATAACTCCAAAACTAAAACAGCGATTCCGGATTTAACTGCATAGTCTTGTTTGCCTTTATAAACTACCCTAAGTGGTGCAGTACGGTTTTCCTATTGCTATTAGTTTCGGAGATAATTGAGACTATATCGTTTTGAAGTCATTTCGCACGGTGAAAAACGCTAAAAATTTGCCAAAATGACACCATCGACAACAACTCCAAAACTAAAACAGCTATTCCGGATTTAACTGCATAGTCTTGTTTGCCGTTATAAACTACCCTAAGTGGTGCAGTACGGTTTTCCTATTGCTATTAGTTTCGGAGATAATTGAGACTATATCGTTTTGAAGTCATTTCGCACGGTGAAAAACGCTGAAAATTTGCCAAAAAGACACCATCGACAAAATCTCCAAAACTAAAACAGCTATTCCGGATTTAACTACATAGTCTTGTTTGCGTTTATAAACTACCCTAAGTGATGCAGTATGGTTTTTCTATTCCTATTAGTTTCGGAGATATTTGAGACTATAGGATTTTTTAGCCATTTGGCACGGTGAAAAACGCTAAAAATTTGCCAAAATGACACCATCGACAATAACTCCAAAACTAAAACAGCGATTCCGGATTTAACTGCATAGTCTTGTTTGCCTTTATAAACTACCCTAAGTGGTGCAGTACGGTTTTCCTATTGCTATTAGTTTCGGAGATAATTGAGACTATATCGTTTTGAAGTCATTTCGCACGGTCAAAAACGCTGAAAATTTGCCAAAAAGACACCATCGACAAAATCTCCAAAACTAAAACAGCTATTCCGGATTTAACTACATAGTCTTGTTTGCGTTTATAAACTACCCTAAGTGATGCAGTATGGTTTTTCTATTCCTATTAGTTTCGGAATTATTTGAGACTATAGGATTTTGTAGCCATTTGGCACGGTGAAAAACGCTAAAAATTTGCCAAAATGACACCATCGACAATAACTCCAAAACTAAAACAGCGATTCCGGATTTAACTGCATAGTCTTGTTTGCCTTTATAAACTACCCTAAGTGGTGCAGTACGGTTTTCCTATTGCTATTAGTTTCGGAGATAATTGAGACTATATCGTTTTGAAGTCATTTCGCACGGTCAAAAACGCTGAAAATTTGCCAAAAAGACACCATCGACAAAATCTCCAAAACTAAAACAGCTATTCCGGATTTAACTACATAGTCTTGTTTGCGTTTATAAACTACCCTAAGTGATGCAGTATGGTTTTTCTATTCCTATTAGTTTCGGAGATATTTGAGACTATAGGATTTTGTAGCCATTTGGCACGGTGAAAAACGCTAAAAATTTGCCAAAATGACACCATCGACAATAACTCCAAAACTAAAACAGCGATTCCGGATTTAACTGCATAGTCTTGTTTGCCTTTATAAACTACCCTAAGTGGTGCAGTACGGTTTTCCTATTGCTATTAGTTTCGGAGATAATTGAGACTATATCGTTTTGAAGTCATTTCGCACGGTCAAAAACGCTGAAAATTTGCCAAAAAGACACCATCGACAATATCTCCAAAACTAAAACAGCTATTCCGGATTTAACTGCATAGTCTTGTTTGCGTTTATAAACTACCCTAAGTGATGCAGTATGGTTTTTCTATTCCTATTAGTTTCGGAGATATTTGAGACTATAGGATTTTGTAGCCATTTGGCACGGTGAAAAACGCTAAAAATTTGCCAAAATGACACCATCGACAACAACTCCAAAACTAAAACAGCGATTCTGGATTTAACTGCATAGTCTTGTTTGCCTTTATAAACTACCCTAAGTGGTGCAGTACGGTTTTCCTATTGCTATTAGTTTCGGAGATAATTGAGACTATATCGTTTTGAAGTCATTTCGCACGGTCAAAAACGCTAAAAATTTGCCAAAAAGACACCATCGACAAAATCTCCAAAACTAAAACAGCTATTCCGGATTTAACTACATAGTCTTGTTTGCGTTTATAAACTACCCTAAGTGATGCAGTATGGTTTTTCTATTCCTATTAGTTTCGGAGATATTTGAGACTATAGGATTTTGTAGCCATTTGGCACGGTGAAAAACGCTAAAAATTTGCCAAAATGACACCATCGACAATAACTCCAAAACTAAAACAGCGATTCCGGATTTAACTGCATAGTCTTGTTTGCCTTTATAAACTACCCTAAGTGGTGCAGTACGGTTTTCCTATTGCTATTAGTTTCGGAGATAATTGAGACTATATCGTTTTGAAGTCATTTCGCACGGTCAAAAACGCTGAAAATTTGCCAAAAAGACACCATCGACAAAATCTCCAAAACTAAAACAGCTATTCCGGATTTAACTGCATAGTCTTGTTTGCGTTTATAAACTACCCTAAGTGATGCAGTATGGTTTTTCTATTCCTATTAGTTTCGGAGATATTTGAGACTATAGGATTTTGTAGCCATTTGGCACGGTGAAAAACGCTAAAAATTTGCCAAAATGACACCATCGACAATAACTCCAAAACTAAAACAGCGATTCCGGATTTAACTGCATAGTCTTGTTTGCCTTTATAAACTACCCTAAGTGGTGCAGTACGGTTTTCCTATTGCTATTAGTTTCGGAGATAATTGAGACTATATCGTTTTGAAGTCATTTCGCACGGTCAAAAACGCTGAAAATTTGCCAAAAAGACACCATCGACAAAATCTCCAAAACTAAAACAGCTATTCCGGATTTAACTACATAGTCTTGTTTGCGTTTATAAACTACCCTAAGTGATGCAGTATGGTTTTTCTATTCCTATTAGTTTCGGAGATATTTGAGACTATAGGATTTTGTAGCCATTTGGCACGGTGAAAAACGCTAAAAATTTGCCAAAATGACGCCATCGACGAAATTTGCCAAAATGACACCATCGCTAAAAATTTGCCAAAATGACACCATCGACAAAATTTGCCAAAATGACACCATCGCTAAAAATTTGCCAAAATGACACCATCGACAATAACTCCAAAACTAAAACAGCGATTCCGGATTTAACTGCATAGTCTTGTTTGCCTTTATAAACTACCCTAAGTGGTGCAGTACGGTTTTCCTATTGCTATTAGTTTCGGAGATAATTGAGACTATATCGTTTTGAAGTCATTTCGCACGGTCAAAAACGCTGAAAATTTGCCAAAAAGACACCATCGACAAAATCTCCAAAACTAAAACAGCTATTCCGGATTTAACTACATAGTCTTGTTTGCGTTTATAAACTACCCTAAGTGATGCAGTATGGTTTTTCTATTCCTATTAGTTTCGGAGATATTTGAGACTATAGGATTTTGTAGCCATTTGGCACGGTGAAAAACGCTAAAAATTTGCCAAAATGACACCATCGACAATAACTCCAAAACTAAAACAGCGATTCCGGATTTAACTGCATAGTCTTGTTTGCCTTTATAAACTACCCTAAGTGGTGCAGTACGGTTTTCCTATTGCTATTAGTTTCGGAGATAATTGAGACTATATCGTTTTGAAGTCATTTCGCACGGTCAAAAACGCTGAAAATTTGCCAAAAAGACACCATCGACAAAATCTCCAAAACTAAAACAGCTATTCCGGATTTAACTACATAGTCTTGTTTGCGTTTATAAACTACCCTAAGTGATGCAGTATGGTTTTTCTATTCCTATTAGTTTCGGAGATATTTGAGACTATAGGATTTTGTAGCCATTTGGCACGGTGAAAAACGCTAAAAATTTGCCAAAATGACACCATCGACAATAACTCCAAAACTAAAACAGCGATTCCGGATTTAACTGCATAGTCTTGTTTGCCTTTATAAACTACCCTAAGTGGTGCAGTACGGTTTTCCTATTGCTATTAGTTTCGGAGATAATTGAGACTATATCGTTTTGAAGTCATTTCGCACGGTGAAAAACGCTAAAAATTTGCCAAAATGACACCATCGACAATAACTCCAAAACTAAAACAGCTATTCCGGATTTAACTGCATAGTCTTGTTTGCCGTTATAAACTACCCTAAGTGGTGCAGTACGGTTTTCCTATTGCTATTAGTTTCGGAGATAATTGAGACTATATCGTTTTGAAGTCATTTCGCACGGTGAAAAACGCTAAAAATTTGCCAAAAAGACACCATCGACAAAATCTCCAAAACTAAAACAGCTATTCCGGATTTAACTACATAGTCTTGTTTGCGTTTATAAACTACCCTAAGTGATGCAGTATGGTTTTTCTATTCCTATTAGTTTCGGAGATATTTGAGACTATAGGATTTTGTAGCCATTTGCCACGGTGAAAAACGCTAAAAATTTGCCAAAATGACACCATCGACAATAACTCCAAAACTAAAACAGCGATTCCGGATTTAACTGCATAGTCTTGTTTGCCTTTATAAACTACCCTAAGTGGTGCAGTACGGTTTTCCTATTGCTATTAGTTTCGGAGATAATTGAGACTATATCGTTTTGAAGTCATTTCGCACGGTCAAAAACGCTGAAAATTTGCCAAAAAGACACCATCGACAAAATCTCCAAAACTAAAACAGCTATTCCGGATTTAACTACATAGTCTTGTTTGCGTTTATAAACTACCCTAAGTGATGCAGTATGGTTTTTCTATTCCTATTAGTTTCGGAGATATTTGAGACTATAGGATTTTGTAGCCATTTGGCACGGTGAAAAACGCTAAAAATTTGCCAAAATAACACCATCGACAATAACTCCAAAACTAAAACAGCGATTCCTGATTTAACTGCATAGTCTTGTTTGCCTTTATAAACTACCCTAAGTGGTGCAGTACGGTTTTCCTATTGCTATTAGTTTCGGAGATAATTGAGACTATATCGTTTTGAAGTCATTTCGCACGGTCAAAAACGCTGAAAATTTGCCAAAAAGACACCATCGACAAAATCTCCAAAACTAAAACAGCTATTCCGGATTTAACTACATAGTCTTGTTTGCGTTTATAAACTACCCTAAGTGATGCAGTATGGTTTTTCTATTCCTATTAGTTTCGGAGATATTTGAGACTATAGGATTTTGTAGCCATTTGGCACGGTGAAAAACGCTAAAAATTTGCCAAAATGACACCATCGACAATAACTCCAAAACTAAAACAGCGATTCCGGATTTAACTGCATAGTCTTGTTTGCCTTTATAAACTACCCTAAGTGGTGCAGTACGGTTTTCCTATTGCTATTAGTTTCGGAGATAATTGAGACTATATCGTTTTGAAGTCATTTCGCACGGTCAAAAACGCTGAAAATTTGCCAAAAAGACACCATCGACAAAATCTCCAAAACTAAAACAGCTATTCCGGATTTAACTACATAGTCTTGTTTGCGTTTATAAACTACCCTAAGTGATGCAGTATGGTTTTTCTATTCCTATTAGTTTCGGAGATATTTGAGACTATAGGATTTTGTAGCCATTTGGCACGGTGAAAAACGCTAAAAATTTGCCAAAATGACACCATCGACAATAACTCCAAAACTAAAACAGCGATTCCGGATTTAACTGCATAGTCTTGTTTGCCTTTATAAACTACCCTAAGTGGTGCAGTACGGTTTTCCTATTGCTATTAGTTTCGGAGATAATTGAGACTATATCGTTTTGAAGTCATTTCGCACGGTCAAAAACGCTGAAAATTTGCCAAAAAGACACCATCGACAATATCTCCAAAACTAAAACAGCTATTCCGGATTTAACTGCATAGTCTTGTTTGCGTTTATAAACTACCCTAAGTGATGCAGTATGGTTTTTCTATTCCTATTAGTTTCGGAGATATTTGAGACTATAGGATTTTGTAGCCATTTGGCACGGTGGAAAACGCTAAAAATTTGCCAAAATGACACCATCGACAACAACTCCAAAACTAAAACAGCGATTCCGGATTTAACTGCATAGTCTTGTTTGCCTTTATAAACTACCCTAAGTGGTGCAGTACGGTTTTTCTATTGCTATTAGTTTCGGAGATAATTGAGACTATATCGTTTTGAAGTCATTTCGCACGGTCAAAAACGCTGAAAATTTGCCAAAAAGACACCATCGACAAAATCTCCAAAACTAAAACAGCTATTCCGGATTTAACTACATAGTCTTGTTTGCGTTTATAAACTACCCTAAGTGATGCAGTATGGTTTTTCTATTCCTATTAGTTTCGGAGATATTTGAGACTATAGGATTTTGTAGCCATTTGGCACGGTGAAAAACGCTAAAAATTTGCCAAAATGACACCATCGACAATAACTCCAAAACTAAAACAGCGATTCCGGATTTAACTGCATAGTCTTGTTTGCCTTTATAAACTACCCTAAGTGGTGCAGTACGGTTTTCCTATTGTTATTAGTTTCGGAGATAATTGAGACTATATCGTTTTGAAGTCATTTCGCACGGTCAAAAACGCTGAAAATTTGCCAAAAAGACACCATCGACAAAATCTCCAAAACTAAAACAGCTATTCCGGATTTAACTGCATAGTCTTGTTTGCGTTTATAAACTACCCTAAGTGATGCAGTATGGTTTTTCTATTCCTATTAGTTTCGGAGATATTTGAGACTATAGGATTTTGTAGCCATTTGGCACGGTGAAAAACGCTAAAAATTTGCCAAAATGACACCATCGACAATAACTCCAAAACTAAAACAGCGATTCCGGATTTAACTGCATAGTCTTGTTTGCCTTTATAAACTACCCTAAGTGATGCAGTACGGTTTTCCTATTGCTATTAGTTTCGGAGATAATTGAGACTATATCGTTTTGAAGTCATTTCGCACGGTCAAAAACGCTTAAAATTTGCCAAAAAGACACCATCGACAAAATCTCCAAAACTAAAACAGCTATTCCGGATTTAACTACATAGTCTTGTTTGCGTTTATAAACTACCCTAAGTGATGCAGTATGGTTTTTCTATTCCTATTAGTTTCGGAGATATTTGAGACTATAGGATCTTGTAGCCATTTGGCACGGTGAAAAACGCTAAAAATTTGCCAAAATGACGCCATCGACGAAATTTGCCAAAATGACACCATCGCTAAAAATTTGCCAAAATGACACCATCGACAAAATTTGCCAAAATGACACCATCGCTAAAAATTTGCCAAAATGACACCATCGACAATAACTCCAAAACTAAAACAGCGATTCCGGATTTAACTGCATAGTCTTGTTTGCCTTTATAAACTACCCTAAGTGGTGCAGTACGGTTTTCCTATTGCTATTAGTTTCGGAGATAATTGAGACTATATCGTTTTGAAGTCATTTCGCACGGTGAAAAACGCTAAAAATTTGCCAAAATGACACCATCGACAACAACTCCAAAACTAAAACAGCTATTCCGGATTTAACTGCATAGTCTTGTTTGCCTTTATAAACTATCCTAAGTGGTGCAGTACGGTTTTCCTATTGCTATTAGTTTCGGAGATAATTGAGACTATATCGTTTTGAAGTCATTTCGCACGGTCAAAAACGCTGAAAATTTGCCAAAAAGACACCATCGACAAAATCTCCAAAACTAAAACAGCTATTCCGGATTTAACTACATAGTCTTGTTTGCGTTTATAAACTACCCTAAGTGATGCAGTATGGTTTTTCTATTCCTATTAGTTTCGGAGATATTTGAGACTATAGGATTTTGTAGCCATTTGGCACGGTGAAAAACGCTAAAAATTTGCCAAAATGACACCATCGACAATAACTCCAAAACTAAAACAGCGATTCCGGATTTAACTGCATAGTCTTGTTTGCCTTTATAAACTACCCTAAGTGGTGCAGTACGGTTTTCCTATTGCTATTAGTTTCGGAGATAATTGAGACTATATCGTTTTGAAGTCATTTCGCACGGTCAAAAACGCTGAAAATTTGCCAAAAAGACACCATCGACAATATCTCCAAAACTAAAACAGCTATTCCGGATTTAACTGCATAGTCTTGTTTGCGTTTATAAACTACCCTAAGTGATGCAGTATGGTTTTTCTATTCCTATTAGTTTCGGAGATATTTGAGACTATAGGATTTTGTAGCCATTTGGCACGGTGAAAAACGCTAAAAATTTGCCAAAATGACACCATCGACAATAACTCCAAAACTAAAACAGCGATTCCGGATTTAACTGCATAGTCTTGTTTGCCTTTATAAACTACCCTAAGTGGTGCAGTACGGTTTTTCTATTGCTATTAGTTTCGGAGATATTTGAGACTATAGGATTTTGAAGTCATTTCGCACGGTCAAAAACGCTGAAAATTTGCCAAAAAGACACCATCGACAAAATCTCCAAAACTAAAACAGCTATTCCGGATTTAACTGCATAGTCTTGTTTGCGTTTATAAACTACCCTAAGTGATGCAGTATGGTTTTTCTATTCCTATTAGTTTCGGAGATATTTGAGACTATAGGATTTTGTAGCCATTTGGCACGGTGAAAAACGCTAAAAATTAGCCAAAATGACACCATCGACAATAACTCCAAAACTAAAACAGCGATTCCTGATTTAACTGCATAGTCTTGTTTGCCTTTATAAACTACCCTAAGTGGTGCAGTACGGTTTTCCTATTGCTATTAGTTTCGGAGATAATTGAGACTATATCGTTTTGAAGTCATTTCGCACGGTCAAAAACGCTGAAAATTTGCCAAAAAGACACCATCGACAAAATCTCCAAAACTAAAACAGCTATTCCGGATTTAACTACATAGTCTTGTTTGCGTTTATAAACTACCCTAAGTGATGCAGTATGGTTTTTCTATTCCTATTAGTTTCGGAGATATTTGAGACTATAGGATTTTGTAGCCATTTGGCACGGTGAAAAACGCTAAAAATTTGCCAAAATGACACCATCGACAATAACTCCAAAACTAAAACAGCGATTCCGGATTTAACTGCATAGTCTTGTTTGCCTTTATAAACTACCCTAAGTGGTGCAGTACGGTTTTCCTATTGTTATTAGTTTCGGAGATAATTGAGACTATATCGTTTTGAAGTCATTTCGCACGGTCAAAAACGCTGAAAATTTGCCAAAAAGACACCATCGACAAAATCTCCAAAACTAAAACAGCTATTCCGGATTTAACTGCATAGTCTTGTTTGCGTTTATAAACTACCCTAAGTGATGCAGTATGGTTTTTCTATTCCTATTAGTTTCGGAGATATTTGAGACTATAGGATTTTGTAGCCATTTGGCACGGTGAAAAACGCTAAAAATTTGCCAAAATGACACCATCGACAATAACTCCAAAACTAAAACAGCGATTCCGGATTTAACTGCATAGTCTTGTTTGCCTTTATAAACTACCCTAAGTGGTGCAGTACGGTTTTCCTATTGCTATTAGTTTCGGAGATAATTGAGACTATATCGTTTTGAAGTCATTTCGCGCGGTCAAAAACGCTTAAAATTTGCCAAAAAGACACCATCGACAAAATCTCCAAAACTAAAACAGCTATTCCGGATTTAACTACATAGTCTTGTTTGCGTTTATAAAGTACCCTAAGTGATGCAGTATGGTTTTTCTATTCCTATTAGTTTCGGAGATATTTGAGACTATAGGATTTTGTAGCCATTTGGCACGGTGAAAAACGCTAAAAATTTGCCAAAATGACACCATCGACAATAACTCCAAAACTAAAACAGCGATTCCGGATTTAACTGCATAGTCTTGTTTGCCTTTATAAACTACCCTAAGTGGTGCAGTACGGTTTTCCTATTGCTATTAGTTTCGGAGATAATTGAGACTATATCGTTTTGAAGTCATTTCGCACGGTCAAAAACGCTGAAAATTTGCCAAAAAGACACCATCGACAATATCTCCAAAACTAAAACAGCTATTCCGGATTTAACTGCATAGTCTTGTTTGCGTTTATAAACTACCCTAAGTGATGCAGTATGGTTTTTCTATTCCTATTAGTTTCGGAGATATTTGAGACTATAGGATTTTGTAGCCATTTGGCACGGTGAAAAACGCTAAAAATTTGCCAAAATGACACCATCGACAATAACTCCAAAACTAAAACAGCGATTCCGGATTTAACTGCATAGTCTTGTTTGCCTTTATAAACTACCCTAAGTGGTGCAGTACGGTTTTCCTATTGCTATTAGTTTCGGAGATAATTGAGACTATATCGTTTTGAAGTCATTTCGCACGGTCAAAAACGCTGAAAATTTGCCAAAAAGACACCATCGACAAAATCTCCAAAACTAAAACAGCTATTCCGGATTTAACTACATAGTCTTGTTTGCGTTTATAAACTACCCTAAGTGATGCAGTATGGTTTTTCTATTCCTATTAGTTTCGGAGATATTTGAGACTATAGGATTTTGTAGCCATTTGGCACGGTGAAAAACGCTAAAAATTTGCCAAAATGACACCATCGACAATAACTCCAAAACTAAAACAGCGATTCCGGATTTAACTGCATAGTCTTGTTTGCCTTTATAAACTACCCTAAGTGGTGCAGTACGGTTTTCCTATTGCTATTAGTTTCGGAGATAATTGAGACTATATCGTTTTGAAGTCATTTCGCACGGTCAAAAACGCTGAAAATTTGCCAAAAAGACACCATCGACAAAATCTCCAAAACTAAAACAGCTATTCCGGATTTAACTGCATAGTCTTGTTTGCGTTTATAAACTACCCTAAGTGATGCAGTATGGTTTTTCTATTCCTATTAGTTTCGGAGATATTTGAGACTATAGGATTTTGTAGCCATTTGGCACGGTGAAAAACGCTAAAAATTTGCCAAAATGACACCATCGACAATAACTCCAAAACTAAAACAGCGATTCCGGATTTAACTGCATAGTCTTGTTTGCCTTTATAAACTACCCTAAGTGGTGCAGTACGGTTTTCCTATTGCTATTAGTTTCGGAGATAATTGAGACTATATCGTTTTGAAGTCATTTCGCGCGGTCAAAAACGCTTAAAATTTGCCAAAAAGACACCATCGACAAAATCTCCAAAACTAAAACAGCTATTCCGGATTTAACTGCATAGTCTTGTTTGCGTTTATAAACTACCCTAAGTGATGCAGTATGGTTTTTCTATTCCTATTAGTTTCGGAGATATTTGAGACTATAGGATTTTGTAGCCATTTGGCACGGTGAAAAACGCTAAAAATTTGCCAAAATGACACCATCGACAATAACTCCAAAACTAAAACAGCGATTCCGGATTTAACTGCATTATCTTGTTTGCCTTTATAAACTACCCTAAGTGATGCAGTACGGTTTTCCTATTGCTATTAGTTTCGGAGATAATTGAGACTATATCGATTTGAAGTCATTTCGCACGGTCAAAAACGCTTAAAATTTGCCAAAAAGACACCATCGACAAAATCTCCAAAACTAAAACAGCTATTCCGGATTTAACTACATAGTCTTGTTTGCGTTTATAAACTACCCTAAGTGATGCAGTATGGTTTTTCTATTCCTATTAGTTTCGGAGATATTTGAGACTATAGGATCTTGTAGCCATTTGGCACGGTGAAAAACGCTAAAAATTTGCCAAAATGACGCCATCGACGAAATTTGCCAAAATGACACCATCGCTAAAAATTTGCCAAAATGAAACCATCGACAAAATTTGCCAAAATGACACCATCGCTAAAAATTTGCCAAAATGACACCATCGACAATAACTCCAAAACTAAAACAGCGATTCCGGATTTAACTGCATAGTCTTGTTTGCCTTTATAAACTACCCTAAGTGGTGCAGTACGGTTTTCCTATTGCTATTAGTTTCGGAGATAATTGAGACTATATCGTTTTGAAGTCATTTCGCACGGTGAAAAACGCTAAAAATTTGCCAAAATGACACCATCGACAACAACTCCAAAACTAAAACAGCTATTCCGGATTTAACTGCATAGTCTTGTTTGCCTTTATAAACTACCCTAAGTGGTGCAGTACGGTTTTGCTATTGCTATTAGTTTCGGAGATAATTGAGACTATATCGTTTTGAAGTCATTTCGCGCGGTCAAAAACGCTGAAAATTTGCCAAAAAGACACCATCGACAAAATCTCCAAAACTAAAACAGCTATTTAGGATTTAACTACATAGTCTTGTTTGCGTTTATAAACTACCCTAAGCGATGCAGTATGGTTTTTCTATTCCTATTAGTTTCGGAGATATTTGAGACTATAGGATTTTGTAGCCATTTGGCACGGTGAAAAACGCTAAAAATTTGCCAAAATGACACCATCGACAACAACTCCAAAACTAAAACAGCGATTCCTGATTTAACTGCATAGTCTTGTTTGCCTTTATAAACTACCCTAAGTGGTGCAGTACGGTTTTCCTATTGCTATCAGTTTCGGAGATAATTGAGACTATATCGTTTTGAAGTCATTTCGCACGGTCAAAAACGCTGAAAATTTGCCAAAAAGACACCATCGACAAAATCTCCAAAACTAAAACAGCTATTCCGGATTTAACTACATAGTCTTGTTTGCGTTTATAAACTACCCTAAGTGATGCAGTATGGTTTTTCTATTCCTATTAGTTTCGGAGATATTTGAGACTATAGGATTTTGTAGCCATTTGGCACGGTGAAAAACGCTAAAAATTTGCCAAAATGACACCATCGACAACAACTCCAAAACTAAAACAGCGATTCCGGATTTAACTGCATAGTCTTGTTTGCCTTTATAAACTACCCTAAGTGGTGCAGTACGGTTTTCCTATTGCTATCAGTTTCGGAGATAATTGAGACTATATCGTTTTGAAGTCATTTCGCACGGTCAAAAACGCTGAAAATTTGCCAAAAAGACACCATCGACAACAACTCCAAAACTAAAACAGCGATTCCGGATTTAACTGCATAGTCTTGTTTGCCTTTATAAACAACCCTAAGTGGTAATGTACGGTTTTACTATTGCTATTAGTTTCGGAGATATTTGAGACTATATCGTTTTGAAGTCATTTCGCCCGGTGAAAAACGCTAAAAATTTGCCAAAATGACACCATCGACAACAACTCCAAAACTAAAACAGCGATTCCGAATTTAACTGCATAGTCTTGTTTGCCTTTATAAACTACCCTAAGTGGTGCAGTACGGTTTTCCTATTGCTATTAGTTTCGGAGATAATTGAGACTATATCGTTTTGAAGTCATTTCGCACGGTCAAAAACGCTGAAAATTTGCCAAAAAGACACCATCGACAAAATCTCTAACACTAAAACAGCTATTCCGGATTTAACTACATAGTCTTGTTTGTGTTTATAAACTACCCTAAGTGATGCAGTATGGTTTTTCTATTCCTATTAGTTTCGGAGATATTTGAGACTATAGGATTTTGTAGCCATTTGGCACGGTGAAAAACGGTAAAAATTTGCGAAAATGACACCATCGACAAAATTTGCCAAACTGACATAATCGCTAAAAATTTGCCAAAATGACAACATCGCTAAAAATTTGCCAAAATGACACCATCGACAATAACTCCAAAACTAAGACAGCGATTCCGGATTTAACTGCATAGTCTTGTTTGCCTTTATAAACTACCCTAAGTGGTGCAGTACGGTTTTCTTATTGCTATTAGTTTCGGAGATAACTGAGACTATATCGTTTTGAAGTCATTTCGCACGGTCAAAAATCTGAAAATTTGCCAAAAAGACACCATCGACAAAATCTCCAAAACTAAAACAGCTATTCCGGATTTAACTACATAGTCTTGTTTGTGTTTATAAACTACCCTAAGTGATGCAGTATGGTTTTTCTATTCCTATTAGTTCCGGAGATATTTGAGACTATAGGATTTTTTAGCCATTTGGCACGGTGAAAAACGGTAAAAATTTGCCAAAATGACACCATCGACAAAATTTGCCAAACTGACATAATCGCTAAAAATTTGCCAAAATGACACCATCGCTAAAAATTTGCCAAAATGAGACCATCGACAATAACTCCAAAACTAAGACAGCGGTTCCGGATTTAACTGCATAGTCTTGTTTGCCTTTATAAACTACCCTAAGTGGTGCAGTACGGTTTTCTTATTGCTATTAGTTTCGGAGATAATTGAGACTATATCGTTTTGAAGTCATTTCGAACGGTCAAAAACGCTGAAAATTTGCCAAAACGACACCATCGACAAAATCTCCAAAACTAACACAGCTATTCCGGATTTAACTACATAGTCTTGTTTGCGTTTATAAACCACCCTAAGTGATGCAGTATGGTTTTTCTATTCCTATTAGTTTCAGAGATATTTGAGACTATAGGATTTTGTAGCCATTTGGCACGGTGAAAAACGCTAAAAATTTGCCAAAATGACACCATCGACAAAATTTGCCAAAATGACACCATCGCTAAAAATTTGCCAAAATGACACCATCGACAATAACTCCAAAACTAAAACAGCGATTCCTGATTTAACTGCATAGTCTTGTTTGCCTTTATAAACTACCCTAAGTGGTGCAGTACGGTTTTCCTATTGCTATCAGTTTCGGAGATAATTGAGACTATATCGTTTTGAAGTCATTTCGCACGGTCAAAAACACGGAAAATTTGCCAAAAAGACACCATCGACAAAATCTCCAAAACTAAAACAGCTATTCTGGATTTAACTACATAGTCTTGTTTGCGTTTATAAACTACCCTAAGTGATGCAGTATGGTTTTTCTATTCCTATTAGTTTCGCAGATATTTGAGACTATAGGATTTTGTAGCCATTTGGCACGGTGAAAAACGCTAAAAATTTGCCAAAATGACACCATCGACAACAACTCCAAAACTAAAACAGCGATTCCTGATTTAACTGCATAGTCTTGTTTGCCTTTATAAACTACCCTAAGTGGTGCAGTACGGTTTTCCTATTGCTATCAGTTTCGGAGATAATTGAGACTATATCGTTTTGAAGTCATTTCGCACGGTCAAAAACGCTGAAAATTTGCCAAAAAGACACCATCGACAAAATCTCCAAAACTAAAACAGCTATTCCGGATTTAACTACATAGTCTTGTTTGCGTTTATAAACTACCCTAAGTGATGCAGTATGGTTTTTCTATTCCTATTAGTTTCGGAGATATTTGAGACTATAGGATTTTGTAGCCATTTGGCACGGTGAAAAACGCTAAAAATTTGCCAAAATGACACCATCGACAACAACTCCAAAACTAAAACAGCGATTCCTGATTTAACTGCATAGTCTTGTTTGCCTTTATAAACTACCCTAAGTGGTGCAGTACGGTTTTCCTATTGCTATCAGTTTCGGAGATAATTGAGACTATATCGTTTTGAAGTCATTTCGCACGGTCAAAAACGCTGAAAATTTGCCAAAAAGACACCATCGACAACAACTCCAAAACTAAAACAGCGATTCCGGATTTAACTACATAGTCTTGTTTGCCTTTATAAACAACCCTAAGTGGTAATGTACGGTTTTACTATTGCTATTAGTTTCGGAGATATTTGAGACTATATCGTTTTGAAGTCATTTCGCCCGGTGAAAAACGCTTAAAATTTGCCAAAATGACACCATCGACAACAACTCCAAAACTAAAACAGCGATTCCGAATTTAACTGCATAGTCTTGTTTGCCTTTATAAACTACCCTAAGTGGTGCAGTACGGTTTTCCTATTGCTATTAGTTTCGGAGATAATTGAGACTATATCGTTTTGAAGTCATTTCGCACGGTCAAAAACGCTGAAAATTTGCCAAAAAGACACCATCGACAAAATCTCTAACACTAAAACAGCTATTCCGGATTTAACTACATAGTCTTGTTTGCGTTTATAAACTACCTTAAGTGATGCAGTATGGTTTTTCTATTCCTATTAGTTTCGGAGATATTTGAGACTATAGGATTTTTTAGCCATTTGGCACGGTGAAAAACGCTAAAAATTTGCCAAAATGACACCATCGACAACAACTCCAAAACTAAAACAGCGATTCCGGATTTAACTGCATAGTCTTGTTTGCCTTTATAAACTACCCTAAGTGGTGCAGTACGGTTTTCCTATTGCTATTAGTTTCGTAGATAATTGAGACTATATCGTTTTGAAATCATTTCGCACGGTCAAAAACGCCGAAAATTTGCCAAAAAGACATAATCGACAAAATCTCCAAAACTAAAACAGCTATTCCGGATTTAACTACATAGTCTTGTTTGTGTTTATAAACTACCCTAAGTGATGCAGTATGGTTTTTCTATTCCTATTAGTTTCGGAGATATTTGAGACTATAGGATTTTGTAGCCATTTGGCACGGTGAAAAACGGTAAAAATTTGCGAAAATGACACCATCGACAAAATTTGCCAAACTGACATAATCGCTAAAAATTTGCCAAAATGACAACATCGCTAAAAATTTGCCAAAATGACACCATCGACAATAACTCCAAAACTAAAACAGCGATTCCGGATTTAACTGCATAGTCTTGTTTGCCTTTATAAACTACCCTAAGTGGTGCAGTACGGTTTTCTTATTGCTATTAGTTTCGGAGATAACTGAGACTATATCGTTTTGAAGTCATTTCGCACGGTCAAAAATCTGAAAATTTGCCAAAAAGACACCATCGACAAAATCTCCAAAACTAAAACAGCTATTCCGGATTTAACTACATAGTCTTGTTTGTGTTTATAAACTACCCTAAGTGATGCAGTATGGTTTTTCTATTCCTATTAGTTCCGGAGATATTTGAGACTATAGGATTTTTTAGCCATTTGGCACGGTGAAAAACGGTAAAAATTTGCCAAAATGACACCATCGACAAAATTTGCCAAACTGACATAATCGCTAAAAATTTGCCAAAATGACACCATCGCTAAAAATTTGCCAAAATGACACCATCGACAATAACTCCAAAACTAAGACAGCGATTCCGGATTTAACTGCATAGTCTTGTTTGCCTTTATAAACTACCCTAAGTGGTGCAGTACGGTTTTCTTATTGCTATTAGTTTCGGAGATAATTGAGACTATATCGTTTTGAAGTCATTTCGCACGGTCAAAAACGCTGAAAATTTGCCAAAACGACACCATCGACAAAATCTCCAAAACTAACACAGCTATTCCGGATTTAACTACATAGTCTTGTTTGCGTTTATAAACCACCCTAAGTGATGCAGTATGGTTTTTCTATTCCTATTAGTTTCAGAGATATTTGAGACTATAGGATTTTGTAGCCATTTGGCACGGTGAAAAACGCTAAAAATTTGCCAAAATGACACCATCGACAAAATTTGCCAAAATGACACCATCGCTAAAAATTTGCCAAAATGACACCATCGACAATAACTCCAAAACTAAAACAGCGATTCCGGATTTAACTGCATAGCCTTGTTTGCCTTTATAAACTACCCTAAGTGGTGCAGTACGGTTTTTCTATTCCTATTAGTTTCGGAGATATTTGAGACTATAGGATTTTGTAGCCATTTGGCACGGTGAAAAACGCTAAAAATTTGCCAAAATGACCCCATCGACAATAACTCCAAAACTAAAACAGCGATTCCGGATTTAACTGCATAGTCTTGTTTGCCTTTATAAACTACCCTAAGTGGTGCAGTACGGTTTTCCTATTGCTATTAGTTTCGGAGATAATTGAGACTATATCGTTTTGATTTCGCACGGTCAAAAACGCTGAAAATTTGCCAAAAAGACACCATCGACAAAATCTCCAAAACTAAAACAGCTATTCCGGATTTAACTACATAGTCTTGTTTGCGTTTATAAACTACCCTAAGTGATGCAGTATGGTTTTTCTATTCCTATTAGTTTCGGAGATATTTGAGACTATAGGATTTTGTAGCCATTTGGCACGGTGAAAAACGCTAAAAATTTGCCAAAATGACACCATCGACAATACCTCCAAAACTAAAACAGCGATTCCGAATTTAACTGCATAGTCTTGTTTGCCTTTATAAACTACCCTAAGTGGTGTAGTACGGTTTTCCTATTGTTATTAGTTTCGGAGATAATTGAGACTATATCGTTTTGAAGTCATTTCGCACGGTCAAAAACGCTGAAAATTTGCCAAAAAGCCACCATCGACAATATCTCCAAAACTAAAACAGCTATTCCGGATTTAACTGCATAGTCTTGTTTGCGTTTATAAACTACCCTAAGTGATGCAGTATGGTTTTTCTATTCCTATTAGTTTCGGAGATATTTGAGACTATAGGATTTTGTAGCCATTTGGCACGGTGAAAAACGCTAAAAATTTGCCAAAATGACACCATCGACAATAACTCCAAAACTAAAACAGCGATTCCGGATTTAACTGCATAATCTTGTTTGACTTTATAAACTACCCTAAGTGGTGCAGTACGGTTTTCCTATTGCTATTAGTTTCGGAGATAATTGAGACTATATCGTTTTGAAGTCATTTCGCGCGGTCAAAAACGCTTAAAATTTGCCAAAAAGACACCGTCGACAAAATCTCCAAAACTAAAACAGCGATTCCGGATTTAACTGCATAGTCTTGTTTGCCTTTATCATCATCATCATCATCATTGTCAACCATTATCAATCCACTGCTGGACGAAGGTCTCCCCAAGTTTCCTCCACAACGGTCTGTCTTGTGGCAGTCTCCTCCATGTCACCCCTGCATACTTTCGAATTTCATCCACCCATCTCCCATGTGGTCTTCTTCTGGGTCTTTTCCTGTCCCTTGGAATCCAATCTAAAATTTCGGCTGTCCATCGATGATCTGTCCTTCTGGCAGTATGTCCAGCCCATTGCCATTTCAGGGATTTAACTCTGATCATGATGTCTTCCACTCTTGTCATTTTTCGGATCCACGAGTTCCTCTTCTTATCTCTCCTGGTTACACCAAGTATGCACCTCTCCATGCTTCTTTGAGTTGTCTGCAGCCTTTGTATGTCTCTTTTAGTTAAGGTCCACGTCTCTGCACCATATGTAAGCACTGGAAGGATGCATTGATCAAACACTTTTCTTTTAAGACATAATGGCATATTGCTCTTGAAAATTATGCTGATTCTTCCAAAAGCTCTCCAGGCAAGTTTTGTACGCCGATTAATTTCTTCACCAATGTGACCCTCACTTGATATCTGCTGTCCAAGATAAACGTACGTGTCTGTTATCTCCAGCTTTTCTCCATCAATCGATAAATCTTCATTTCTTGTAAAAGCATTGAACATCACTTTTGTCTTCTGAAAGTTCATTTTTAATCCCACTTCTTTACTCTTGTCAGCAAGTTCCTGGATCATACTCTGCAGCTCTGATGGGGTAGTTGCAAAAATGACTACATCATCAGCAAAACGAAGGTGGGTTAGATAATCTCCATTAATCTTTATCCCCTTGTTTTCCCAGCTCAGCGACTGAAAAACACCCTCCAATGTGGCATTAAAGAGCTTCGGAGATATGGTGTCACCTTGTCTCACTCCCTTTCCAATTTTTACGTGTGTTGTATTTTCAAACAGCCGAATCTTTGCACTTGCATTTTCATAGATGTTATTAATAATATTAATGTATGCATCTTCAATACCGCAGGTTTTCCGAGCCATTGTAACTGCTGATGGTTTCACCGAATCAAAGGCTTTTTCATAATCGATAAAAGCCATGCACAATGGAAGTTCATATTCCCTCGCTCTTTCAATTAGTTCTCTCAGCACGTGGATATGATCTATTGTGCTGTAGCCACTCCGGAATCCAGCTTGTTCTCTCGGTTGAGCCATGTCCAGTGTTACCTTCAAGCGGTGTGAAAGAACTTTAGTGAAGATTTTATAAACTACTGATAGGAGGCTGATAGGTCTGTAGTTTCCGAGATCCTCAATGTCACCTTTCTTATGTAGCAGGATCATTGTAGCGGTGTTCCAATCCTCAGGAATCTTTCCTTCATTAAGGCATCGAGTGAAAATTTGGGCGAGTACTGTTTCGATTTCTCCACTTGCTTCTTGTATGATGTCTACAGTAATTCCATCTTCTCCTGGAGCTTTTCACCGCTTCATGTTCTTGATTGCATGTGCAACTTCTGCTGGAAGGACTGGAGGAACTCTGGTACTGGTATCTTTCATGATGTCTGGAGTGCATGTATCATCCCTTTCATATAATTTGGAGTAAAAATCTTTCACTCTTGTCAAAATTTCGCCTCTATTTCTTGTTACAGAACCATCTTCTTTTCTCAGTGCCATAATCTGTTTTCTTCCCTTACTGAGATGTCCCTTTGCTATCTTTAGGCTTTGGTTGTTTTCAATTGCTTTCCTCACTAGTTCACAGTTGAATTTTCTTACGTCTTCAGTGATACTTTTTCTTACTGTCTTGCATAGCTCTATATATTCCACTTTGGAAGTCACATCTTCTTTAGTTGTCCTCATCTCTCTTCTTTTGCATCAACATTTTCGTTTTTCCTGATAATTTGTTTACATGCAACTTGTTCTTAGACCCAGCTAATTTTGTTGCTGTTTCCATAAGAGCTTTGGTTACTTTTCTGTTAACTTCAGAGATGTCCACTTCTTCCGATGTTAGGCCTTCTAAAGCAGAGAACCTGTTCTTCAGTTCCAACTTGAAGGTATTATGGTGTTTTTTAAGGTTGGTTATGTCAATAGATTTTGTTTGTCTTATGAGCTTGCCACGTTCAAGTTTAGTGTTGAGGTGCATCTTACATCTCACCAATCTATGGTCACTACCTGTGTTGAACTTGTTTAGCACACTGCAGTCTTCTATGACGAATTTTTTGTTACACATAATAAAATCAATTTCACTTGTCGTCCCGTTTGGATGTCTCCATGTCCATTTCCTGTGTGGCTTTTTCTTGAAGAAGGAGTTCAAGATGAAAAACCCTTCTGCCTCTGCAAACTCAACGAGAGTATTTCCACGCTGGTTTCTGTTGCCGTGACCGAATTTACCTACTGAAGTTTCATTCTGTTGCCGTTGCCCTATTTTTGCATTGAAATCTCCCATAATTATTTTCAAGTGCTGCTTACCTTTATTATTTAGATGACAAATTTCCTCATAAAATTCTTCGATTTCTTCTTCAGGATGACTTGTGGTGGGTGCATAAGTTTGAATAATCTGAGCCTGGTATCTTTTCGAGAGTTGGATAACAAGTCGTGCAGCTCTGTCAGAGGAACTTTCAACTTCTACAACTTTATCCTTCAGTTTCTTGTTTATTATAAATCCAACACCACTAGTTCTGCCAGTATCTGTCCCACGATAGTAGAAGAGATGTCCACTTTTCAGTTCGATGAGATCTTCTCCTTTTCTCCTTACCTCACTTAGCCCCACGATGTCCCACTTGATCCTTTGTAGTTCCTCTTCCAATTCAAGAAGCCTTGAATCAGAAGATAGGGAGCGTCCATTGTACGTAGCCAAGGTCAGCATCAGATGGCAGCCTAGTCCGGTCCTCCGGGGATTCTTAGCACCCTCTGCCTTCATGTCGCACTGGCCGCTGCCTTGGCCAGGTACATTCCAGCTGCCGGAGACTGAGGGCCAAGATTTAAGTTGTGGAATCATTTTGGAGGGGTTTGGCCATAACTCACCACGCTGGCCAAGCGGGTTGGTGAGTGTGGGATAGAATTTCCTCTAATCCCGATGGTATAGTTATACCGCTATTGGCGGTCGTCAGAGCCCCTTTAGTGGGAACAGGATGCACCACGAGAAGGCGGGGTTGACATTTGTCAAGGAGAGGCTGTGATGTTACGCATCACCTGAAATCTCCAAAACTAAAACAGCTATTCCGGATTTAACTACATAGTCTTGTTTGCGTTTATAAATTACCCTAAGTGATGCAGTATGGTTTTTCTATTCCTATTAGTTTCGGAGATATTTGAGACTATAGGATTTTGTAGCCATTTGGCACGGTGAAAAACGCTAAAAATTTGCCAAAATGACACCATCGACAATAACTCCAAAACTAAAACAGCGATTCCGAATTTAACTGCATAGTCTTGTTTGCCTTTATAAACTACCCTAAGTGGTGTAGTACGGTTTTCCTATTGTTATTAGTTTCTTAGATAATTGAGACTATATCGTTTTGAAGTCATTTCGCACGGTCAAAAACGCTGAAAATTTGCCAAAAAGCCACCATCGACAATATCTCCAAAACTAAAACAGCTATTACGGATTTAACTACATAGTCTTGTTTGCGTTTATAAACTACCCTAAGTGATGCAGTATGGTTTTTCTTTTCCTATTAGTTTCGGAGATATTTGAGACTATAGGATTTTGTAGCCATTTGGCACGGTGAAAAACGCTAAAAATTTGCCAAAATGACACCATCGACAACAACTAAAACTAAAACAGCGATTCCTGATTTAACTGCATAGTCTTGTTTGCCTTTATAAACTACCCTAAGTGGTGCAGTACGGTTTTCCTATTGCTATCAGTTTCGGAGATAATTGAGACTATATCGTTTTGAAGTCATTTCGCACGGTCAAAAACGCTGAAAATTTGCCAAAAAGACACCATCGACAAAATCTCCAAAACTAAAACAGCTATTCCGGATTTAACTACATAGTCTTGTTTGCGTTTATAAACTACCCTAAGTGATGCAGTATGGTTTTTCTATTCCTATTAGTTTCGGAGATATTTGAGACTATAGGATTTTGTAGTCATTTGGCACGGTAAAAAACGCTAAAAATTTGACAAAATGACACCATCGACAACAACTCCAAAACTAAAACGGTGATTCCGGATTTAACTGCATAGTCTTGTTTGCCTTTATAAACTACCCTAAGTGGTGCAGTACGGTTTTCCTACTGCTATTAGTTTCGGAGATAATTGAGACTATATCGTTTTGAAGTCATTTCGCACGGTCAAAAACGCTAAAAATTTGCCAAAAAGACACCATCGACAATATCTCCAAAACTAAAACAGCTATTCCGGATTTAACTACATAGTCTTGTTTGCGTTTATAAACTACCCTAAGTGATGCAGTATGGTTTTTCTATTCCTATTAGTTTCGGAGATATTTGAGACTATAGGATCTTGTAGCCATTTGGCACGGTGAAAAACGCTAAAAATTTGCCAAAATGACGCCATCGACGAAATTTGCCAAAATGACACCATCGCTAAAAATTTGCCAAAATGACACCATCGACAAAATTTGCCAAAATGACACCATCGCTAAAAATTTGCCAAAATGACCCCATCGACAATAACTCCAAAACTAAAACAGCGATTCCGGATTTAACTGCATAGTCTTGTTTGCCTTTATAAACTACTCTAAGTGGTGCAGTACGGTTTTCCTATTGCTATTAGTTTCGGAGATAATTGAGACTATATCGTTTTGATTTCGCACGGTCAAAAACGCTGAAAATTTGCCAAAAAGACACCATCGACAAAATCTCCAAAACTAAAACAGCTATTCCGGATTTAACTACATAGTCTTGTTTGCGTTTATAAACTACCCTAAGTGATGCAGTATGGTTTTTCTATTCCTATTAGTTTCGGAGATATTTGAGACTATAGGATTTTGTAGCCATTTGGCACGGTGAAAAACGCTAAAAATTTGCCAAAATGACACCATCGACAACAACTAAAACTAAAACAGCGATTCCTGATTTAACTGCATAGTCTTGTTTGCCTTTATAAACTACCCTAAGTGGTGCAGTACGGTTTTCCTATTGCTATCAGTTTCGGAGATAATTGAGACTATATCGTTTTGAAGTCATTTCGCACGGTCAAAAACGCTGAAAATTTGCCAAAAAGACACCATCGACAAAATCTCCAAAACTAAAACAGCTATTCCGGATTTAACTACATAGTCTTGTTTGCGTTTATAAACTACCCTAAGTGATGCAGTATGGTTTTTCTATTCCTATTAGTTTCGGAGATATTTGAGACTATAGGATTTTGTAGTCATTTGGCACGGTGAAAAACGCTAAAAATTTGACAAAATGACACCATCGACAACAACTCCGAAACTAAAACGGTGATTCCGGATTTAACTGCATAGTCTTGTTTGCCTTTATAAACTACCCTAAGTGGTGCAGTACGGTTTTCCTACTGCTATTAGTTTCGGAGATAATTGAGACTATATCGTTTTGAAGTCATTTCGCACGGTCAAAAACGCTAAAAATTTGCCAAAAAGACACCATCGACAATATCTCCAAAACTAAAACAGCTATTCCGGATTTAACTACATAGTCTTGTTTGCGTTTATAAACTACCCTAAGTGATGCAGTATGGTTTTTCTATTCCTATTAGTTTCGGAGATATTTGAGACTATAGGATCTTGTAGCCATTTGGCACGGTGAAAAACGCTAAAAATTTGCCAAAATGACGCCATCGACGAAATTTGCCAAAATGACACCATCGCTAAAAATTTGCCAAAATGACACCATCGACAAAATTTGCCAAAATGACACCATCGCTAAAAATTTGCCAAAATGACCCCATCGACAATAACTCCAAAACTAAAACAGCGATTCCGGATTTAACTGCATAGTCTTGTTTGCCTTTATAAACTACTCTAAGTGGTGCAGTACGGTTTTCCTATTGCTATTAGTTTCGGAGATAATTGAGACTATATCGTTTTGATTTCGCACGGTCAAAAACGCTGAAAATTTGCCAAAAAGACACCATCGACAAAATCTCCAAAACTAAAACAGCTATTCCGGATTTAACTACATAGTCTTGTTTGCGTTTATAAACTACCCTAAGTGATGCAGTATGGTTTTTCTATTCCTATTAGTTTCGGAGATATTTGAGACTATAGGATTTTGTAGCCATTTGGCACGGTGAAAAACGCTAAAAATTTGCCAAAATGACACCATCGACAATAACTCCAAAACTAAAACAGCGATTCCGAATTTAACTGCATAGTCTTGTTTGCCTTTATAAACTACCCTAAGTGGTGTAGTACGGTTTTCCTATTGTTATTAGTTTCGGAGATAATTGAGACTATATCGTTTTGAAGTCATTTCGCACGGTCAAAAACGCTGAAAATTTGCCAAAAAGCCACCATCGACAATATCTCCAAAACTAAAACAGCTATTCCGGATTTAACTACATAGTCTTGTTTGCGTTTATAAACTACCCTAAGTGATGCAGTATGGTTTTTCTTTTCCTATTAGTTTCGGAGATATTTGAGACTATAGGATTTTGTAGCCATTTGGCACGGTGAAAAACGCTAAAAATTTGCCAAAATGACACCATTGACAACAACTAAAACTAAAACAGCGATTCCTGATTTAACTGCATAGTCTTGTTTGCCTTTATAAACTACCCTAAGTGGTGCAGTACGGTTTTCCTATTGCTATCAGTTTCGGAGATAATTGAGACTATATCGTTTTGAAGTCATTTCGCCCGGTGAAAAACGCTAAAAATTTGCCAAAAAGACACCATCGACAAAATCTCCAAAACTAAAACAGCTATTCCGGATTTAACTACATAGTCTTGTTTGCGTTTATAAACTACCCTAAGTGATGCAGTATGGTTTTTCTATTCCTATTAGTTTCGGAGATATTTGAGACTATAGGATTTTGTAGCCATTTGGCACGGTGAAAAACGCTAAAAATTTGCCAAAATGACACCATCGACAATAACTCCAAAACTAAAACAGCGATTCCGAATTTAACTGCATAGTCTTGTTTGCCTTTATAAACTACCCTAAGTGGTGTAGTACGGTTTTCCTATTGTTATTAGTTTCGGAGATAATTGAGACTATATCGTTTTGAAGTCATTTCGCACGGTCAAAAACGATGAAAATTTGCCAAAAAGACACCATCGACAAAATCTCCAAAACTAAAACAGCGATTCCGGATTTAACTGCATAGTCTTGTTTGCCTTTATAAACTACCCTAAGTGGTGCAGTACGGTTTTCCTATTGCTATTAGTTTCGGAGATAATTGAGACTATATCGTTTTGAAGTCATTTCGCACGGTGAAAAACGCTAAAAATTTGCCAAAATGACACCATCTACAACTCCAAAACTAAAACAGCTATTCCGGATTTGACTGCATAGTCTTGTTTGCCTTTATAAACTACCCTAAGTGGTGCAGTACGGTTTTCCTATTGTTATTAGTTTCGGAGATAATTGAGACTATATCGTTTTGAAGTCATTTCGCCCGGTGAAAAACGCTAAAAATTTGCCAAAAAGACACCATCGACAAAATCTCCAAAACTAAAACAGCTATTCCGGATTTAACTACATAGTCTTGTTTGCGTTTATAAACTACCCTAAGTGATGCAGTATGGTTTTTCTATTCCTATTAGTTTCGGAGATATTTGTGACTATAGGATTTTGTAGCCATTTGGCACGGTAAAAAACGCTAAAAATTAGCCAAAATGACCCCATCGACAATAACTCCAAAACTAAAACAGCGATTCCGGATTTAACTGCATAGTCTTGTTTGCTTTTATAAACTACACTAAGTGGTGCAGTACGGTTTTCCTAATGCTATTAGTTTCGGAGATAATTGAGACTATATCGTTTTGAAGTCATTTCGCACGGTCAAAAACGCTGAAAATTTGACAAAAAGACACCATCGACAAAATCTCTAAAACTAAAACAGCTATTCTGGATTTAACTACATAGTCTTGTTTGCGTTTATAAACTACCCTAAGTGATGCAGTATGGTTTTTCTATTCCTATTAGTTTCGGAGATATTTGAGACTATAGGATTTTGTAGCCATTTGGCACGGTGAAAAACGCTAAAAATTTGCCAAAATGACACCATCGACAAAATTTGCCAAACTGACATAATCGCTAAAAATTTGCCAAAATGACACCATCGCTAAAAATTTGCCAAAATGACACCATCGACAATAACTCCAAAACTAAGACAGCGATTCCAGATTTAACTGCATAGTCTTGTTTGCCTTTATAAACTACCCTAAGTGATGCAGTACGGTTTTCTTATTGCTATTAGTTTCGGAGATAATTGAGACTATATCGTTTTGAAGTCATTTCGCACGGTCAAAAACGCTTAAAATTTGCCAAAAAGACACCATCGACAAAATCTCCAAAACTAAAACAGCTATTCCGGATTTAACTACATAGTCTTGTTTGCGTTTATAAAGTACCCTAAGTGATGCAGTATGGTCTTTCTATTCCTATTAGTTTCGGAGATATTTGAGACTATAGGATTTTGTAGCCATTTGGCACGGTGAAAAACGCTAAAAATTTGCCAAAATGACACCATCGACAACAACTCCAAAACTAAAACAGCGATTCTGGATTTAACTGCATAGTCTTGTTTGCCTTTATAAACTACCCTAAGTGGTGCAGTACGGTTTTCCTATTGCTATTAGTTTCGGAGATAATTGAGACTATATCGTTTTGAAGTCATTTCGCACGGTCAAAAACGCTGAAAATTTGCCAAAAAGCCACCATCGACAAAATCTCTAAAACTAAAACAGCTATTCCGGATTTAACTACATAGTCTTGTTTGCGTTTATAAACTACCCTAAGTGATGCAGTATGGTTTTTCTATTCCTATTAGTTTCGGAGATATTTGAGACTATAGGATTTTGTAGCCATTTGGCACGGTGAAAAACGCTAAAAATTTGCCAAAATGACACCATCGACAAAATTTGCCAAACTGACATAATCGCTAAAAATTTGCTAAAATGACACCATCGATAAAAATTTGCCAAAATGACACCATCGACAATAACTCCAAAACTAAGACAGCGATTCCGGATTTAACTGCATAGTCTTGTTTGCCTTTATAAACTACCCTAAGTGGTGCAGTACGGTTTTCTTATTGCTATTAGTTTCGGAGATAATTGAGACTATATCGTTTTGAAGTCATTTCGCACGGTCAAAAACGCTTAAAATTTGCCAAAAAGACACCATCGACAAAATCTCCAAAACTAAAACAGCTATTCCGGATTTAACTACATAGTCTTGTTTGCGTTTATAAAGTACCCTAAGTGATGCAGTATTATCTTTCTATTCCTATTAATTTCGGAGATATTTGAGACTATAGGATTTTGTAGCCATTTGGCACGGTGAAAAACGCTAAAAATTTGCCAAAATGACACCATCGACAACAACTCCAAAACTAAAACAGCAAATCCGGATTTAACTGCATAGTCTTGTTTGCCTTTATAAACTACCCTAAGTGGTGCAGTACGGTTTTCCTATTGCTATTAGTTTCGGAGATAATTGAGACTATATCGTTTTGAAGTCATTTCGCACGGTCAAAAACGCTGAAAATTTGACAAAAAGACACCATCGACAAAATCTCTAAAACTAAAACAGCTATTCCGGATTTAACTACATAGTCTTGTTTGCGTTTATAAACTACCCTAAGTGATGCAGTATGGTTTTTCTATTCCTATTAGTTTCGGAGATATTTGAGACTATAGGATTTTGTAGCCATTTGGCACGGTGAAAAACGCTAAAAATTTGCCAAAATGACACCATCGACAATAACTCCAAAACTAAGACAGCGATTCCGGATTTAACTGCATAGTCTTGTTTGCCTTTATAAACTACCCTAAGTGGTGCAGTACGGTTTTCTTATTGCTATTAGTTTCGGAGATAATTGAGACTATATCGTTTTGAAGTCATTTCGCACGGTCAAAAACGCTGAAAATTTGCCAAAAAGACACCATCGACAACAACTCCAAAACTAAAACAGCGATTCCGGATTTACCTGCATAGTCTTGTTTGCCTTTATAAACTACCCTAAGTGGTGCAGTACGGTTTTTCTATTGCTATTAGTTTCGGAGATAATTGAGACTATATCGTTTTGAAGTCATTTCGCACGATCAAAAACGCTGAAAATTTGCCAAAAAGACACCATCGACAATATCTCCAAAACTAAAACAGCTATTCCGGATTTAACTACATAGTCTTGTTTGCGTTTATAAACTACCCTAAGTGATGCAGTATGGTTTTTCTATTCCTATTAGTTTCGGAGATATTTGAGACTATAGGATTCTGTAGCCATTTGGCACGGTGAAAAACGCTAAAAATTTGCCAAAATGACACCATCGACAACAACTCCAAAACTAAAACAGCAAATCCGGATTTAACTGCATAGTCTTGTTTGCCTTTATAAACTACCCTAAGTGGTGCAGTACGGTTTTCCTATTGCTATTAGTTTCGGAGATAATTGAGACTATATCGTTTTGAAGTCATTTCGCACGGTCAAAAACGCTGAAAATTTGACAAAAAGACACCATCGACAAAATCTCTAAAACTAAAACAGCTATTCCGGATTTAACTACATAGTCTTGTTTGCGTTTATAAACTACCCTAAGTGATGCAGTATGGTTTTTCTATTCCTATTAGTTTCGGAGATATTTGAGACTATAGGATTTTGTAGCCATTTGGCACGGTGAAAAACGCTAAAAATTTGCCAAAATGACACCATCGACAAAATTTGCCAAACTGACATAATCGCTAAAAATTTGCCAAAATGACACCATCGCTAAAAATTTGCCAAAATGACACCATCGACAATAACTCCAAAACTAAGACAGCGATTCCGGATTTAACTGCATAGTCTTGTTTGCCTTTATAAACTACCCTAAGTGGTGCAGTACGGTTTTCTTATTGCTATTAGTTTCGGAGATAATTGAGACTATATCGTTTTGAAGTCATTTCGCACGGTCAAAAACGCTGAAAATTTGCCAAAAAGACACCATCGACAACAACTCCAAAACTAAAACAGCGATTCCGGATTTAACTGCATAGTCTTGTTTGCCTTTATAAACTACCCTAAGTGGTGCAGTACGGTTTTTCTATTGCTATTAGTTTCGGAGATAATTGAGACTATATCGTTTTGAAGTCATTTCGCACGATCAAAAACGCTGAAAATTTGCCAAAAAGACACCATCGACAATATCTCCAAAACTAAAACAGCTATTCCGGATTTAACTACATAGTCTTGTTTGCGTTTACAAACTACCCTAAGTGATGCAGTATGGTTTTTCTATTCCTATTAGTTTCGGAGATATTTGAGACTATAGGATTTTGTAGCCATTTGGCACGCTGAAAAACGGTAAAAATTTGCCAAAATGACACCATCGACAATAACTCCAAAACTAAAACAGCGATTCCGAATTTAACTGCATAGTCTTGTTTGCCTTTATAAACTACCCTAAGTGGTGTAGTACGGTTTTCCTATTGTTATTAGTTTCGGAGATAATTGAGACTATATCGTTTTGAAGTCATTTCGCACGGTCAAAAACGCTGAAAATTTGCCAAAAAGCCACCATCGACAATATCTCCAAAACTAAAACAGCTATTCCGGATTTAACTGCATAGTCTTGTTTGCGTTTATAAACTACCCTAAGTGATGCAGTATGGTTTTTCTATTCCTATTAGTTTCGGAGATATTTGAGACTATAGGATTTTGTAGCCATTTGGCACGGTGAAAAACGCTAAAAATTTGCCAAAATGACACCATCGACAATAACTCCAAAACTAAAACAGCGATTCCGGATTTAACTGCATAGTCTTGTTTGACTTTATAAACTACCCTAAGTGGTGCAGTACGGTTTTCCTATTGCTATTAGTTGTGGAGATAATTGAGACTATATCGTTTTGAAGTCATTTCGCACGGTCAAAAACGCTTAAAATTTGCCAAAAAGACACCATCGACAAAATCTCCAAAACTAAAACAGCTATACCGGATTTAACTACATAGTCTTGTTTGCGTTTATAAAGTACAATAAGTGATGCAGTATGGTTTTTTTATTCCTATTAGTTACGGAGATATTTGAGACTATAGGATTTTGTAGCCATTTGGCACGGTGAAAAACGCTAAAAATTAGCCAAAATAACTCCATCGACAATAACTCCAAAACTAAAACAGCGATTCCGGATTTAACTGCATAGTCTTGTTTGCCTTTATAAACTACCCTAAGTGGTGCAGTACGGTTTTCCTATTGTTATTAGTTTCGGAGATAATTGAGACTATATCGTTTTGAAGTCATTTCGCACGGTCAAAAACGCTGAAAATTTGCCAAAAAGCCACCATCGACAATATCTCCAAAACTAAAACAGCTATTCCGGATTTAACTGCATAGTCTTGTTTGCGTTTATAAACTTCCCTAAGTGATGCAGTATGGTTTTTCTATTCCTATTAGTTTCGGAGATATGTGAGACTATAGGATTTTGTAGCCATTTATCACGGTGAAAAACGCTAAAAATTTGCCAAAATGACACCATCGACAATAACTCCAAAACTAAAACAGCGATTCCGGATTTAACTGCATAGTCTTGTTTGACTTTATAAACTACCCTAAGTGGTGCAGTACGGTTTTCCTATTGCTATTAGTTTCGGAGATAATTGAGACCATATCGTTTTGAAGTCATTTCGCGCGGTCAAAAACGCTTAAAATTTGCCAAAAAGACACCATCGACAAAATCTCCAAAACTAAAACAGCTATTCCGGATTTGACTACATAGTCTTGTTTGCGTTTATAAAGTACCCTAAGTGATGCAATATGGTTTTCCTATTGCTATTAGTTTCAGAGATAATTAAGACTATATCGTTTTGAAATCATTTCGCACGGTCAAAAACGCTGAAAATTTGCCAAAAAGACACCATCGACAAAATCTCCAAAACTAAAACAGCTATTCCGGATTTAACTACATAGTCTTGTTTGCGTTTATAAACTACCCTAAGTGATGCAGTATGGTTTTTCTATTCCTATTAGTTTCGGAGATATTTGAGACTATAGGATTTTGTAGCCATTTGGCACGGTGAAAATCGCTAAAAATTTGCCAAAATGACACCATCAACAAAATTTGCCAAACTGACATAATCGCTAAAAATTTGCCAAAATGACATTATCGCTAAAAATTTGAAAAAATGACACCATCGACAATAACTCCAAAACTAAGACAGCGATTCCGGATTTAACTGCATAGTCTTGTTTGCCTTTATAAACTACCCTAAGTGGTGCAGTACGGTTTTCTTATTGCTATTAGTTTCGGAGATAATTGAGACTATATCGTTTTGAAGTCATTTCGCACGGTCAAAAACGCTGAAAATTTGCCAAAAAGACACCATCGACAACAACTCCAAAACTAAAACAGCGATTCCGGATTTAACTGCATAGTCTTGTTTGCCTTTATAAACTACCCTAAGTGGTGCAGTACGGTTTTCCTATTACTATTAGTTTCGGAGATATTTGAGACTATATCGTTTTGAAGTCATTTCGCCCGGTGAAAAACGCTAAAAATTTGCCAAAATGACACCATCGACAACAACTCCAAAACTAAAACAGCGATTCCGGATTTAACTGCATAGTCTTGTTTGCCTTTATAAACTACCCTAAGTGGTGCAGTACGGTTTTCCTATTGCTATTAGTTTCGGAGATAATTGAGACCATATCGTTTTGAAGTCATTTCGCGCGGTCAAAAACGCTTAAAATTTGCCAAAAAGACACCATCGACAAAATCTCCAAAACTAAAACAGCTATTCCGGATTTGACTACATAGTCTTGTTTGCGTTTATAAAGTACCCTAAGTGATGCAATATGGTTTTCCTATTGCTATTAGTTTCAGAGATAATTAAGACTATATCGTTTTGAAATCATTTCGCACGGTCAAAAACGCTGAAAATTTGCCAAAAAGACACCATCGACAATATCTCCAAAACTAAAACAGCTATTCCGGATTTAACTGCATAGTCTTGTTTGCGTTTATAAACTACCCTAAGTGATGCAGTATGGTTTTTCTATTCCTATTAGTTTCGGAGATATTTGAGACTATAGGATTTTGTACCCATTTGGCACGGTGAAAAACGCTAAAAATTTGCCAAAATGACACCATCGACAATAACTCCAAAACTAAAACAGCGGTTCCGGATTTAACTGCATAGTCTTGTTTGCCTTTATAAACTACCCTAAGTGGTGCAGTACGGTTTTCCTATTGCTATTAGTTTCGGAGATAATTGAGACTATATCGTTTTGAAGTCATTTCGCGCGGTCAAAAACGCTGAAAATTTGCCAAAAAGACACCATCGACAAAATCTCCAAAACTAAAACAGCTATTCCGGATTTAACTACATAGTGTTGTTTGCGTTTATAAAGTACCCTAAGTGATGCAGTATGGTTTTTCTATTCCGATTAGTTTCGGAGATATTTGAGACTATAGGATTTTGTAGCCATTTGGCACGGTGAAAAACGCTAAAAATTTGCCAAAATGACACCATCGACAATAACTCCAAAACTAAAACAGCGATTCCGGATTTAACTGCATAGTCTTGTTTGACTTTATAAACTACCCTAAGTGGTGCAGTACGGTTTTCCTATTGCTATTAGTTTCGGAGATAATTGAGACTATATCGTTTTGAAGTCATTTCGCGCGGTCAAAAACGCTGAAAATTTGCCAAAAAGACACCATCGACAAAATCTCCAAAACTAAAACAGCTATTCCGGATTTAACTACATAGTCTTGTTTACGTTTATAAAGTACCCTAAGTGATGCAGTATGGTTTTTCTATTCCTATTAGTTTCGGAGATATTTGAGACTATAGGATTTTGTAGCCATTTGGCACGGTGAAAAACGCTAAAAATTTGCCAAAATGACACCATCGACAAAATTTGCCAAACTGACATAATCGCTAAAAATTTGCCAAAATGACACTATCGCTAAAAATTTGACAAAATGACACCATCGACAATAACTCCAATACTAAGACAGCGATTCCGGATTTAACTGCATAGTCTTGTTTGCCTTTATAAACTACCCTAAGTGGTGCAGTACGGTTTTCTTATTGCTATTAGTTTCGGAGATAATTGAGACTATATCGTTTTGAAGTCATTTCGCACGGTCAAAAACGCTGAAAATTTGCCAAAAAGACACCATCGACAACAACTCCAAAACTAAAACAGCGATTCCGGATTTAACTGCATAGTCTTGTTTGCCTTTTTAAACTACCCTAAGTGGTGCAGTACGGTTTTCCTATTGCTATTAGTTTCGGAGATATTTGAGACTATGTCGTTTTGAAATCATTTCGCCCGGTGAAAAACGCTAAAAATTTGCCAAAATGACACCATCGACAACAACTCCAAAACTAAAACAGCGATTCCGGATTTAACTGCATAGTCTTGTTTGCCTTTATAAACTACCCTAAGTGGTGCAGTACGGTTTCTCTATTGCTATTAGTTTCGGAGATAATTGAGACTATATCGTTTTGAAGTCATTTCGCACGGTCAAAAACGCTGAAAATTTGCCAAAAAGACACCATCGACAATATCTCCAAAACTAAAACAGCTATTCCGGATTTAACTGCATAGTCTTGTTTGCGTTTATAAACTACCCTAAGTGATGCAGTATGGTTTTTCTATTCCTATTAGTTTCGGAGATATTTGAGACTATAGGATTTTGTAGCCATTTGGCACGGTGAAAAACGCTAAAAATTTGCCAAAATGACACCATCGACAACAACTCCAAAACTAAAACAGCGATTCCGGATTTAACTGCATAGTCTTGTTTGCCTTTATAAACTACCCTAAGTGGTGCAGTACGGTTTTCCTATTGCTATTAGTTTCGGAGATAATTGAGACTATATCGTTTTGAAGTCATTTCGCACGGTCAAAAACGCTGAAAATTTGCCAAAAAGACACCATCGACAAAATCTCTAACACTAAAACATTATAAACTACCTTAAGTGATGCAGTATGGTTTTTCTATTCCTATTAGTTTCGGAGATATTTGAGACTATAGGATTTTTTAGCCATTTGGCACGGTGAAAAACGCTAAAAATTTGCCAAAATGACACCATCGACAACAACTCCAAAACTAAAACAGCGATTCCGGATTTAACTGCATAGTCTTGTTTGCCTTTATAAACTACCCTAAGTGGTGCAGTACGGTTTTCCTATTGCTATTAGTTTCGGAGATAATTGAGACTATATCGTTTTGAAATCATTTCGCACGGTCAAAAACGCCGAAAATTTGCCAAAAAGACACCATCCACAAAATCTCCAAAACTAAAGCAGCTATTCCGGATTTAACTACATAGTCTTGTTTGCGTTTATAAACTACCCTAAGTGATGCAGTATGGTTTTTCTATTCCTATTAGTTTCGGAGATATTTGAGACTATAGGATTTTGTAGCCATTTGGCACGGTGAAAAACGCTAAAAATTTGCCAAAATGACACCATCGACAAAATTTGCCAAACTGACATAATCGCTAAAAATTTGCCAAAATGACACCATCGCTAAAAATTTGCCAAAATGACACCATCGACAATAACTCCAAAACTAAGACAGCGATTCCGGATTTAACTGCATAGTCTTGTTTGCCTTTATAAACTACCCTAAGTGGTGCAGTACGGTTTTCCTATTGCTATTAGTTTCGGAGATAATTGAGACTATATCGTTTTGAAATCATTTCGCTCGGTCAAAAACGCTGAAAATTTGCCAAAAAGACACCATCGACAAATCTCCAAAACTAAAACAGCTATTCCGGATTTAACTACATAGTCTTGTTTGCGTTTATAAACCACCCTAAGTGATGCAGTATGGTTTTTCTATTCCTATTAGTTTCAGAGATATTTGAAACTATAGGATTTTGTAGCCATTTGGCACGGTGAAAAACGCTAAAAATTTGCCAAAACGACACCATCGACAAAATTTGCCAAAATGACACCATCGCTAAAAATTTGCCAAAATGACACCATCGACAAAATTTGCCAAAATGACACCATCGCTAAAAATTTGCCAAAATGACACCATCGACAATAACTCCAAAACTAAAATAGCGATTCCGGATTTAACTGCATAGTCTTGTTTGCCTTTATAAACTACCCTAAGTGGTGCAGTACGATTTTCCTATTGCTATTAGTTTCGGAGATATTTGAGACTATATCGTTTTGAAGTCATTTCGCCCCTTGAAAAACGCTAAAAATTTGCCAAAATGACACCATCCACAATAACTCCTAAACTAAAACAGCGATTGCGGATTTAACTGCATAGTCTTGTTTGCCTTTATAAACTACCCTAAGTGGTGCAGTACGGTTTTCCTATTGCTATTAGTTTCGGAGATAATTGAGACTATATCGTTTTGAAATCATTTCGCACGGTCAAAAACGCTGAAAATTTGCCAAAAAGACACCATCGACAAAATCTCCAAAACTAAAACAGCTATTCCGGATTTAACTACATAGTCTTGTTTGCGTTTATAAACTACCCTAAGTGATGCAGTATGGTTTTTCTATTCCCATTAGTTTCGGAGATATTTGAGACTATAGGATTTTGTAGCCATTTGGCACGGTGAAAAACGTTAAAAATTTGCCAAAATGACACCATCGACAACAACTCCAAAACTAAAACAGCGATTCCGGATTTAACTGCATAGTCTTGTTTGCCTTTATAAACTACCCTAAGTGGTGCAGTACGGTTTTCCTATTGCTATTAGTTTCGGAGATAATTGAGACTATATCGTTTTGAAGTCATTTCGCACGGTCAAAAACGCTGAAAATTTGCCAAAAAGACACCATCGACAAAATCTCTAACACTAAAACATTATAAACTACCTTAAGTGATGCAGTATGGTTTTTCTATTCCTATTAGTTTCGGAGATATTTGAGACTATAGGATTTTTTAGCCATTTGGCACGGTGAAAAAAGCTAAAAATTTGCCAAAATGACACCATCGACAACAACTCCAAAACTAAAACAGCGATTCCGGATTTAACTGCATAGTCTTGTTTGCCTTTATAAACTACCCTAAGTGGTGCAGTACGGTTTTCCAATTGCTATTAGTTTCGGAGATAATTGAGACTATATCGTTTTGAAATCATTTCGCACGGTCAAAAACGCCGAAAATTTGCCAAAAAGACACCATCCACAAAATCTCCAAAACTAAAGCAGCTATTCCGGATTTAACTACATAGTCTTGTTTGCGTTTATAAACTACCCTAAGTGATGCAGTATGGTTTTTCTATTCCTATTAGTTTCGGAGATATTTGAGACTATAGGATTTTGTAGCCATTTGGCACGGTGAAAAACGCTAAAAATTTGCCAAAATGACACCATCGACAAAATTTGCCAAACTGACATAATCGCTAAAAATTTGCCAAAATGACACCATCGCTAAAAATTTGCCAAAATGACACCATCGACAATAACTCCAAAACTAAGACAGCGATTCCGGATTTAACTGCATAGTCTTGTTTGCCTTTATAAACTACCCTAAGTGTTGCAGTACGGTTTTCTTATTGCTATTAGTTTCGGAGATAATTGAGACTATATCGTTTTGAAATCATTTCGCACGGTCAAAAACGCTGAAAATTTGCCAAAAAGACACCATCGACAAATCTCCAAAACTAAAACAGCTATTCCGGATTTAACTACATAGTCTTGTTTGCGTTTATAAACCACCGTAAGTGATGCAGTATGGTTTTTCTATTCCTATTAGTTTCAGAGTTATTTGAGACTATAGGATTTTGTAGCCATTTGGCACGGTGAAAAACGCTAAAAATTTGCCAAAATGACACCATCGACAAAATTTGCCAAAATGACACCATCGCTAAAAATTTGCCAAAATGACACCATCGACAAAATTTGCTAAAATGACACCATCGCTAAAAATTTGCCAAAATGACACCATCGACAATAACTCCAAAACTAAAACAGCGATTCCGGATTTAACTGCATAGTCTTGTTTGCCTTTATAAACTACCCTAAGTGGTGCAGTACGGTTTTCCTATTGCTATTAGTTTCGGAGATAATTGAGACTATATCGTTTTGAAGTCATTTCGCACGGTGAAAAACGCTAAAAATTTGCCAAAATGACACCATCGACAACAACTCCAAAACTAAAACAGCGATTCCGGATTTAACTGCATAGTCTTGTTTGCCTTTATAAACTACCCTAAGTGGTGCAGTACGGTTTTCCTATTGCTATTAGTTTCGGAGATATTTGAGACTATATCGTTTTGAAGTCATTTCGCCCCTTGAAAAACGCTAAAAATTTGCCAAAATGACACCATCGACAATAACTCCAAAACTAAAACAGCGATTGCGGATTTAACTGCATAGTCTTGTTTGCCTTTATAAACTACCCTAAGTGGTGCAGTACGGTTTTCCTATTGCTATTAGTTTCGGAGATAATTGAGACTATATCGTTTTGAAATCATTTCGCACGGTCAAAAACGCTGAAAATTTGCCAAAAAGACACCATCGACAAAATCTCCAAAACTAAAACAGCTATTCCGGATTTGACTACATAGTCTTGTTTGCGTTTATAAAGTACCCTAAGTGATGCAATATGGTTTTCCTATTGCTATTAGTTTCAGAGATAATTAAGACTATATCGTTTTGAAATCATTTCGCACGGTCAAAAACGCTGAAAATTTGCCAAAAAGACACCATCGACAAAATCTCCAAAACTAAAACAGCTATTCCGGATTTAACTACATAGTCTTGTTTGCGTTTATAAACTACCCTAAGTGATGCAGTATGGTTTTTCTATTCCTATTAGTTTCGGAGATATTTGAGACTATAGGATTTTGTAGCCATTTGGCACGGTGAAAATCGCTAAAAATTTGCCAAAATGACACCATCAACAAAATTTGCCAAACTGACATAATCGCAAAAAATTTGCCAAAATGACACCATCGCTAAAAATTTGAAAAAATGACACCATCGACAATAACTCCAAAACTAAGACAGCGATTCCGGATTTAACTGCATAGTCTTGTTTGCCTTTATAAACTACCCTAAGTGGTGCAGTACGGTTTTCTTATTGCTATTAGTTTCGGAGATAATTGAGACTATATCGTTTTGAAGTCATTTCGCACGGTCAAAAACGCTGAAAATTTGCCAAAAAGACACCATCGACAACAACTCCAAAACTAAAACAGCGATTCCGGATTTAACTGCATAGTCTTGTTTGCCTTTATAAACTACCCTAAGTGGTGCAGTACGGTTTTCCTATTACTATTAGTTTCGGAGATATTTGAGACTATATCGTTTTGAAGTCATTTCGCCCGGTGAAAAACGCTAAAAATTTGCCAAAATGACACCATCGACAACAACTCCAAAACTAAAACAGCGATTCCGGATTTAACTGCATAGTCTTGTTTGCCTTTATAAACTACCCTAAGTGGTGCAGTACGGTTTTCCTATTGCTATTAGTTTCGGAGATAATTGAGACCATATCGTTTTGAAGTCATTTCGCGCGGTCAAAAACGCTTAAAATTTGCCAAAAAGACACCATCGACAAAATCTCCAAAACTAAAACAGCTATTCCGGATTTGACTACATAGTCTTGTTTGCGTTTATAAAGTACCCTAAGTGATGCAATATGGTTTTCCTATTGCTATTAGTTTCAGAGATAATTAAGACTATATCGTTTTGAAATCATTTCGCACGGTCAAAAACGCTGAAAATTTGCCAAAAAGACACCATCGACAATATCTCCAAAACTAAAACAGCTATTCCGGATTTAACTGCATAGTCTTGTTTGCGTTTATAAACTACCCTAAGTGATGCAGTATGGTTTTTCTATTCCTATTAGTTTCGGAGATATTTGAGACTATAGGATTTTGTACCCATTTGGCACCGTGAAAAACGCTAAAAATTTGCCAAAATGACACCATCGACAATAACTCCAAAACTAAAACAGCGATTCCGGATTTAACTGCATAGTCTTGTTTGCCTTTATAAACTACCCTAAGTGGTGCAGTACGGTTTTCCTATTGCTATTAGTTTCGGAGATAATTGAGACTATATCGTTTTGAAGTCATTTCGCGCGGTCAAAAACGCTGAAAATTTGCCAAAAAGACACCATCGACAAAATCTCCAAAACTAAAACAGCTATTCCGGATTTAACTACATAGTGTTGTTTGCGTTTATAAAGTACCCTAAGTGATGCAGTATGGTTTTTCTATTCCGATTAGTTTCGGAGATATTTGAGACTATAGGATTTTGTAGCCATTTGGCACGGTGAAAAACGCTAAAAATTTGCCAAAATGACACCATCGACAATAACTCCAAAACTAAAACAGCGATTCCGGATTTACCTGCATAGTCTTGTTTGACTTTATAAACTACCCTAAGTGGTGCAGTACGGTTTTCCTATTGCTATTAGTTTCGGAGATAATTGAGACTATATCGTTTTGAAGTCATTTCGCGCGGTCAAAAACGCTGAAAATTTGCCAAAAAGACACCATCGACAAAATCTCCAAAACTAAAACAGCTATTCCGGATTTAACTACATAGTCTTGTTTACGTTTATAAAGTACCCTAAGTGATGCAGTATGGTTTTTCTATTCCTATTAGTTTCGGAGATATTTGAGACTATAGGATTTTGTAGCCATTTGGCACGGTGAAAAACGCTAAAAATTTGCCAAAATGACACCATCGACAAAATTTGCCAAACTGACATAATCGCTAAAAATTTGCCAAAATGACACTATCGCTAAAAATTTGACAAAATGACACCATCGACAATAACTCCAATACTAAGACAGCGATTCCGGATTTAACTGCATAGTCTTGTTTGCCTTTATAAACTACCCTAAGTGGTGCAGTACGGTTTTCTTATTGCTATTAGTTTCGGAGATAATTGAGACTATATCGTTTTGAAGTCATTTCGCACGGTCAAAAACGCTGAAAATTTGCCAAAAAGACACCATCGACAACAACTCCAAAACTAAAACAGCGATTCCGGATTTAACTGCATAGTCTTGTTTGCCTTTTTAAACTACCCTAAGTGGTGCAGTACGGTTTTCCTATTGCTATTAGTTTCGGAGATATTTGAGACTATGTCGTTTTGAAATCATTTCGCCCGGTGAAAAACGCTAAAAATTTGCCAAAATGACACCATCGACAACAACTCCAAAACTAAAACAGCGATTCCGGATTTAACTGCATAGTCTTGTTTGCCTTTATAAACTACCCTAAGTGGTGCAGTACGGTTTCTCTATTGCTATTAGTTTCGGAGATAATTGAGACTATATCGTTTTGAAGTCATTTCGCACGGTCAAAAACGCTGAAAATTTGCCAAAAGACACCATCGACAATATCTCCAAAACTAAAACAGCTATTCCGGATTTAACTGCATAGTCTTGTTTGCGTTTATAAACTACCCTAAGTGATGCAGTATGGTTTTTCTATTCCTATTAGTTTCGGAGATATTTGAGACTATAGGATTTTGTAGCCATTTGGCACGGTGAAAAACGCTAAAAATTTGCCAAAATGACACCATCGACAACAACTCCAAAACTAAAACAGCGATTCCGGATTTAACTGCATAGTCTTGTTTGCCTTTATAAACTACCCTAAGTGGTGCAGTACGGTTTTCCTATTGCTATTAGTTTCGGAGATAATTGAGACTATATCGTTTTGAAGTCATTTCGCACGGTCAAAAACGCTGAAAATTTGCCAAAAAGACACCATCGACAAAATCTCTAACACTAAAACATTATAAACTACCTTAAGTGATGCAGTATGGTTTTTCTATTCCTATTAGTTTCGGAGATATTTGAGACTATAGGATTTTTTAGCCATTTGGCACGGTGAAAAACGCTAAAAATTTGCCAAAATGACACCATCGACAACAACTCCAAAACTAAAACAGCGATTCCGGATTTAACTGCATAGTCTTGTTTGCCTTTATAAACTACCCTAAGTGGTGCAGTACGGTTTTCCTATTGCTATTAGTTTCGGAGATAATTGAGACTATATCGTTTTGAAATCATTTCGCACGGTCAAAAACGCCGAAAATTTGCCAAAAACACACCATCCACAAAATCTCCAAAACTAAAGCAGCTATTCCGGATTTAACTACATAGTCTTGTTTGCGTTTATAAACTACCCTAAGTGATGCAGTATGGTTTTTCTATTCCTATTAGTTTCGGAGATATTTGAGACTATAGGATTTTGTAGCCATTTGGCACGGTGAAAAACGCTAAAAATTTGCCAAAATGACACCATCGACAAAATTTGCCAAACTGACATAATCGCTAAAAATTTGCCAAAATGACACCATCGCTAAAAATTTGCCAAAATGACACCATCGACAATAACTCCAAAACTAAGACAGCGATTCCGGATTTAACTGCATAGTCTTGTTTGCCTTTATAAACTACCCTAAGTGGTGCAGTACGGTTTTCCTATTGCTATTAGTTTCGGAGATAATTGAGACTATATCGTTTTGAAATCATTTCGCTCGGTCAAAAACGCTGAAAATTTGCCAAAAAGACACCATCGACAAATCTCCAAAACTAAAACAGCTATTCCGGATTTAACTACATAGTCTTGTTTGCGTTTATAAACCACCCTAAGTGATGCAGTATGGTTTTTCTATTCCTATTAGTTTCAGAGATATTTGAAACTATAGGATTTTGTAGCCATTTGGCACGGTGAAAAACGCTAAAAATTTGCCAAAACGACACCATCGACAAAATTTGCCAAAATGACACCATCGCTAAAAATTTGCCAAAATGACACCATCGACAAAATTTGCCAAAATGACACCATCGCTAAAAATTTGCCAAAATGACACCATCGACAATAACTCCAAAACTAAAATAGCGATTCCGGATTTAACTGCATAGTCTTGTTTGCCTTTATAAACTACCCTAAGTGGTGCAGTACGATTTTCCTATTGCTATTAGTTTCGGAGATATTTGAGACTATATCGTTTTGAAGTCATTTCGCCCCTTGAAAAACGCTAAAAATTTGCCAAAATGACACCATCCACAATAACTCCTAAACTAAAACAGCGATTGCGGATTTAACTGCATAGTCTTGTTTGCCTTTATAAACTACCCTAAGTGGTGCAGTACGGTTTTCCTATTGCTATTAGTTTCGGAGATAATTGAGACTATATCGTTTTGAAATCATTTCGCACGGTCAAAAACGCTGAAAATTTGCCAAAAAGACACCATCGACAAAATCTCCAAAACTAAAACAGCTATTCCGGATTTAACTACATAGTCTTGTTTGCGTTTATAAACTACCCTAAGTGATGCAGTATGGTTTTTCTATTCCCATTAGTTTCGGAGATATTTGAGACTATAGGATTTTGTAGCCATTTGGCACGGTGAAAAACGTTAAAAATTTGCCAAAATGACACCATCGACAACAACTCCAAAACTAAGACAGCGATTCCGGATTTAACTGCATAGTCTTGTTTGCCTTTATAAACTACCCTAAGTGGTGCAGTACGGTTTTCCTATTGCTATTAGTTTCGGAGATAATTGAGACTATATCGTTTTGAAGTCATTTCGCACGGTCAAAAACGCTGAAAATTTGCCAAAAAGACACCATCGACAAAATCTCTAACACTAAAACATTATAAACTACCTTAAGTGATGCAGTATGGTTTTTCTATTCCTATTAGTTTCGGAGATATTTGAGACTATAGGATTTTTTAGCCATTTGGCACGGTGAAAAAAGCTAAAAATTTGCCAAAATGACACCATCGACAACAACTCCAAAACTAAAACAGCGATTCCGGATTTAACTGCATAGTCTTGTTTGCCTTTATAAACTACCCTAAGTGGTGCAGTACGGTTTTCCAATTGCTATTAGTTTCGGAGATAATTGAGACTATATCGTTTTGAAATCATTTCGCACGGTCAAAAACGCCGAAAATTTGCCAAAAAGACACCATCCACAAAATCTCCAAAACTAAAGCAGCTATTCCGGATTTAACTACATAGTCTTGTTTGCGTTTATAAACTACCCTAAGTGATGCAGTATGGTTTTTCTATTCCTATTAGTTTCGGAGATATTTGAGACTATAGGATTTTGTAGCCATTTGGCACGGTGAAAAACGCTAAAAATTTGCCAAAATGACACCATCGACAAAATTTGCCAAACTGACATAATCGCTAAAAATTTGCCAAAATGACACCATCGCTAAAAATTTGCCAAAATGACACCATCGACAATAACTCCAAAACTAAGACAGCGATTCCGGATTTAACTGCATAGTCTTGTTTGCCTTTATAAACTACCCTAAGTGTTGCAGTACGGTTTTCTTATTGCTATTAGTTTCGGAGATAATTGAGACTATATCGTTTTGAAATCATTTCGCACGGTCAAAAACGCTGAAAATTTGCCAAAAAGACACCATCGACAAATCTCCAAAACTAAAACAGCTATTCCGGATTTAACTACATAGTCTTGTTTGCGTTTATAAACCACCGTAAGTGATGCAGTATGGTTTTTCTATTCCTATTAGTTTCAGAGTTATTTGAGACTATAGGATTTTGTAGCCATTTGGCACGGTGAAAAACGCTAAAAATTTGCCAAAATGACACCATCGACAAAATTTGCCAAAATGACACCATCGCTAAAAATTTGCCAAAATGACACCATCGACAAAATTTGCTAAAATGACACCATCGCTAAAAATTTGCCAAAATGACACCATCGACAATAACTCCAAAACTAAAACAGCGATTCCGGATTTAACTGCATAGTCTTGTTTGCCTTTATAAACTACCCTAAGTGGTGCAGTACGGTTTTCCTATTGCTATTAGTTTCGGAGATAATTGAGACTATATCGTTTTGAAGTCATTTCGCACGGTGAAAAACGCTAAAAATTTGCCAAAATGACACCATCGACAACAACTCCAAAACTAAAACAGCGATTCCGGATTTAACTGCATAGTCTTGTTTGCCTTTATAAACTACCCTAAGTGGTGCAGTACGGTTTTCCTATTGCTATTAGTTTCGGAGATATTTGAGACTATATCGTTTTGAAGTCATTTCGCCCCTTGAAAAACGCTAAAAATTTGCCAAAATGACACCATCGACAATAACTCCAAAACTAAAACAGCGATTGCGGATTTAACTGCATAGTCTTGTTTGCCTTTATAAACTACCCTAAGTGGTGCAGTACGGTTTTCCTATTGCTATTAGTTTCGGAGATAATTGAGACTATATCGTTTTGAAATCATTTCGCACGGTCAAAAACGCTGAAAATTTGCCAAAAAGACACCATCGACAAAATCTCCAAAACTAAAACAGCTATTCCGGATTTAACTACATAGTGTTGTTTGCGTTTATAAAGTACCCTAAGTGATGCAGTATGGTTTTTCTATTCCTATTAGTTTCGGAGATATTTGAGACTATAGGATTTTGTAGCCATTTGGCACGGTGAAAAACGCTAAAAATTTGCCAAAATGACACCATCGACAACAACTCCAAAACTAAAACAGCGATTCCGGATTTAACTGCATAGTCTTGTTTGCCTTTATAAACTACCCTAAGTGGTGCAGTACGGTTTTCCTATTGCTATTAGTTTCGGAGATAATTGAGACTATATCGTTTTGAAGTCATTTCGCACGGTCAAAAACGCCGAAAATTTGCCAAAAAGACACCATCCACAAAATCTCCAAAACTAAAGCAGCTATTCCGGATTTAACTACATAGTCTTGTTTGCGTTTATAAACTACCCTAAGTGATGCAGTATGGTTTTTCTATTCCTATTAGTTTCGGAGATATTTGAGACTATAGGATTTTGTAGCCATTTGGCACGGTGAAAAACGCTAAAAATTTGCCAAAATGACACCATCGACAAAATTTGCCAAACTGACATAATCGCTAAAAATTTGCCAAAATGACACCATCGCTAAAAATTTGCCAAAATGACACCATCGACAATAACTCCAAAACTAAGACAGCGATTCCGGATTTAACTGCATAGTCTTGTTTGCCTTTATAAACTACCCTAAGTGGTGCAGTACGGTTTTCCTATTGCTATTAGTTTCGGAGATAATTGAGACTATATCGTTTTGAAATCATTTCGCTCGGTCAAAAACGCTGAAAATTTGCCAAAAAGACACCATCGACAAATCTCCAAAACTAAAACAGCTATTCCGGATTTAACTACATAGTCTTGTTTGCGTTTATAAACCACCCTAAGTGATGCAGTATGGTTTTTCTATTCCTATTAGTTTCAGAGATATTTGAAACTATAGGATTTTGTAGCCATTTGGCACGGTGAAAAACGCTAAAAATTTGCCAAAACGACACCATCGACAAAATTTGCCAAAATGACACCATCGCTAAAAATTTGCCAAAATGACACCATCGACAAAATTTGCCAAAATGACACCATCGCTAAAAATTTGCCAAAATGACACCATCGACAATAACTCCAAAACTAAAATAGCGATTCCGGATTTAACTGCATAGTCTTGTTTGCCTTTATAAACTACCCTAAGTGGTGCAGTACGATTTTCCTATTGCTATTAGTTTCGGAGATATTTAAGACTATATCGTTTTGAAGTCATTTCGCCCCTTGAAAAACGCTAAAAATTTGCCAAAATGACACCATCCACAATAACTCCTAAACTAAAACAGCGATTGCGGATTTAACTGCATAGTCTTGTTTGCCTTTATAAACTACCCTAAGTGGTGCAGTACGGTTTTCCTATTGCTATTAGTTTCGGAGATAATTGAGACTATATCGTTTTGAAATCATTTCGCACGGTCAAAAACGCTGAAAATTTGCCAAAAAGACACCATCGACAAAATCTCCAAAACTAAAACAGCTATTCCGGATTTAACTACATAGTCTTGTTTGCGTTTATAAACTACCCTAAGTGATGCAGTATGGTTTTTCTATTCCCATTAGTTTCGGAGATATTTGAGACTATAGGATTTTGTAGCCATTTGGCACGGTGAAAAACGTTAAAAATTTGCCAAAATGACACCATCGACAACAACTCCAAAACTAAAACAGCGATTCCGGATTTAACTGCATAGTCTTGTTTGCCTTTATAAACTACCCTAAGTGGTGCAGTACGGTTTTCCTATTGCTATTAGTTTCGGAGATAATTGAGACTATATCGTTTTGAAGTCATTTCGCACGGTCAAAAACGCTGAAAATTTGCCAAAAAGACACCATCGACAAAATCTCTAACACTAAAACAGCTATTCCGGATTTAACTACATAGTCTTGTTTGCGTTTATAAACTACCTTAAGTGATGCAGTATGGTTTTTCTATTCCTATTAGTTTCGGAGATATTTGAGACTATAGGATTTTTTAGCCATTTGGCACGGTGAAAAAAGCTAAAAATTTGCCAAAATGACACCATCGACAACAACTCCAAAACTAAAACAGCGATTCCGGATTTAACTGCATAGTCTTGTTTGCCTTTATAAACTACCCTAAGTGGTGCAGTACGGTTTTCCAATTGCTATTAGTTTCGGAGATAATTGAGACTATATCGTTTTGAAATCATTTCGCACGGTCAAAAACGCCGAAAATTTGCCAAAAAGACACCATCCACAAAATCTCCAAAACTAAAGCAGCTATTCCGGATTTAACTACATAGTCTTGTTTGCGTTTATAAACTACCCTAAGTGATGCAGTATGGTTTTTCTATTCCTATTAGTTTCGGAGATATTTGAGACTATAGGATTTTGTAGCCATTTGGCACGGTGAAAAACGCTAAAAATTTGCCAAAATGACACCATCGACAAAATTTGCCAAACTGACATAATCGCTAAAAATTTGCCAAAATGACACCATCGCTAAAAATTTGCCAAAATGACACCATCGACAATAACTCCAAAACTAAGACAGCGATTCCGGATTTAACTGCATAGTCTTGTTTGCCTTTATAAACTACCCTAAGTGTTGCAGTACGGTTTTCTTATTGCTATTAGTTTCGGAGATAATTGAGACTATATCGTTTTGAAATCATTTCGCACGGTCAAAAACGCTGAAAATTTGCCAAAAAGACACCATCGACAAATCTCCAAAACTAAAACAGCTATTCCGGATTTAACTACATAGTCTTGTTTGCGTTTATAAACCACCGTAAGTGATGCAGTATGGTTTTTCTATTCCTATTAGTTTCAGAGTTATTTGAGACTATAGGATTTTGTAGCCATTTGGCACGGTGAAAAACGCTAAAAATTTGCCAAAATGACACCATCGACAAAATTTGCCAAAATGACACCATCGCTAAAAATTTGCCAAAATGACACCATCGACAAAATTTGCTAAAATGACACCATCGCTAAAAATTTGCCAAAATGACACCATCGACAATAACTCCAAAACTAAAACAGCGATTCCGGATTTAACTGCATAGTCTTGTTTGCCTTTATAAACTACCCTAAGTGGTGCAGTACGGTTTTCCTATTGCTATTAGTTTCGGAGATAATTGAGACTATATCGTTTTGAAGTCATTTCGCACGGTGAAAAACGCTAAAAATTTGCCAAAATGACACCATCGACAACAACTCCAAAACTAAAACAGAGATTCCGGATTTAACTGCATAGTCTTGTTTGCCTTTATAAACTACCCTAAGTGGTGCAGTACGGTTTTCCTATTGCTATTAGTTTCGGAGATATTTGAGACTATATCGTTTTGAAGTCATTTCGCCCCTTGAAAAACGCTAAAAATTTGCCAAAATGACACCATCGACAATAACTCCAAAACTAAAACAGCGATTGCGGATTTAACTGCATAGTCTTGTTTGCCTTTATAAACTACCCTAAGTGGTGCAGTACGGTTTTCCTATTGCTATTAGTTTCGGAGATAATTGAGACTATATCGTTTTGAAATCATTTCGCACGGTCAAAAACGCTGAAAATTTGCCAAAAAGACACCATCGACAAAATCTCCAAAACTAAAACAGCTATTCCGGATTTAACTACATAGTCTTGTTTGCGTTTATAAACGACCCTAAGTGATGCAGTATGGTTTTTCTATTCCTATTAGTTTCGGAGATACTTGAGACTATAGGATTTTGTAGCCATTTGGCACGGTGAAAAACGCTAAAAATTTGCCAAAATGACACCATCGACAACAACTCCAAAACTAAAATAGCTATTCCGGTTTTAACTGCATAGTCTTGTTTGCCTTTATAAACTACCCTAAGTGGTGCAGTACGGTTTTTCTATTGCTATTAGTTTCGGAGATAATTGAGGCTATATCGTTTTGAAGTCATTTCGCACGGTCAAAAACGCTGAAAATTTGCCAAAAAGACACCATCGACAAAATCTATAAAACTAAAACAGCTATTCCGGATTTAACTACATAGTCTTGTTTGCGTTTATAAACTACCCTAAGTGATGCAGTATGGTTTTTCTATTCCTATTAGTTTCGGAGATATTTGAGACTATAGGATTTTGTAGCCATTTGGCACGGTGAAAAACGCTAAAAATTTGACAAAATGACACCATCGACAACAACTCCAAAACTAAAACGGCGATTCCAGATTTAACTGCATAGTCTTGTTTGCCTTTATAAACTACCCTAAGTGGTGCAGTACGGTTTTGCTATTGCTATTAGTTTCGGAGATAATTGAGACTATATCGTTTTGAAGTCATTTCGCACGGTCAAAAACACTGAAAATTTGCCAAAAAGACACCATCGACAAAATCTCCAAAACTAAAACAGCTATTCCGGATTTAACTACATAGTCTTGTTTGCGTTTATAAACTACCCTAAGTGATGCAGTATGGTTTTTCTATTCCCATTAGTTTCGGAGATATTTGAGACTATAGGATTTTGTAGCCATTTGGCACGGTGAAAAACGCTAAAAATTTGCCAAAATGACACCATCGACAACAACTCCAAAACTAAAACAGCGATTCCGGATTTAACTGCATAGTCTTGTTTGCCTTTATAAACTACCCTAAGTGGTGCAGTACGGTTTTCCTATTGCTATTAGTTTCGGAGATAATTGAGACTATATCGTTTTGAAGTCATTTCGCACGGTCAAAAACGCTGAAAATTTGCCAAAAAGACACCATCGACAAAATCTCTAACACTAAAACAGCTATTCCGGATTTAACTACATAGTCTTGTTTGCGTTTATAAACTACCTTAAGTGATGCAGTATGGTTTTTCTATTCCTATTAGTTTCGGAGATATTTGAGACTATAGGATTTTTTAGCCATTTGGCACGGTGAAAAACGCTAAAAATTTGCCAAAATGACACCATCGACAACAACTCCAAAACTAAAACAGCGATTCCGGATTTAACTGCATAGTCTTGTTTGCCTTTATAAACTACCCTAAGTGGTGCAGTACGGTTTTCCTATTGCTATTAGTTTCGGAGATAATTGAGACTATATCGTTTTGAAATCATTTCGCACGGTCAAAAACGCCGGAAATTTGCCAAAAAGACACCATCCACAAAATCTCCAAAACTAAAGCAGCTATTCCGGATTTAACTACATAGTCTTGTTTGCGTTTATAAACTACCCTAAGTGATGCAGTATGGTTTTTCTATTCCTATTAGTTTCGGAGATATTTGAGACTATAGGATTTTGTAGCCATTTGGCACGGTGAAAAACGCTAAAAATTTGCCAAAATGACACCATCGACAAAATTTGCCAAACTGACATAATCGCTAAAAATTTGCCAAAATGACACCATCGCTAAAAATTTGCCAAAATGACACCATCGACAATAACTCCAAAACTAAGACAGCGATTCCGGATTTAACTGCATAGTCTTGTTTGCCTTTATAAACTACCCTAAGTGTTGCAGTACGGTTTTCTTATTGCTATTAGTTTCGGAGATAATTGAGACTATATCGTTTTGAAGTCATTTCGCTCGGTCAAAAACGCTGAAAATTTGCCAAAAAGACACCATCGACAAATCTCCAAAACTAAAACAGCTATTCCGGATTTAACTACATAGTCTTGTTTGCGTTTATAAACCACCGTAAGTGATGCAGTATGGTTTTTCTATTCCTATTAGTTTCAGAGATATTTGAGACTATAGGATTTTGTAGCCATTTGGCACGGTGAAAAACGCTAAAAATTTGCCAAAACGACACCATCGACAAAATTTGCCAAAATGACACCATCGCTAAAAATTTGCCAAAATGACACCATCGACAAAATTTGCCAAAATGACACCATCGCTAAAAATTTGCCAAAATGACACCATCGACAATAACTCCAAAACTAAAACAGCGATTCCGGATTTAACTGCATAGTCTTGTTTGCCTTTATAAACTACCCTAAGTGGTGCAGTACGATTTTCCTATTGCTATTAGTTTCGGAGATATTTGAGACTATATCGTTTTGAAGTCATTTCGCCCCTTGAAAAACGCTAAAAATTTGCCAAAATGACACCATCCACAATAACTCCTAAACTAAAACAGCGATTGCGGATTTAACTGCATAGTCTTGTTTGCCTTTATAAACTACCCTAAGTGGTGCAGTACGGTTTTCCTATTGCTATTAGTTTCGGAGATAATTGAGACTATATCGTTTTGAAATCATTTCGCACGGTCAAAAACGCTGAAAATTTGCCAAAAAGACACCATCGACAAAATCTCCAAAACTAAAACAGCTATTCGGGATTTAACTACATAGTCTTGTTTGCGTTTATAAACTACCCTAAGTGATGCAGTATGGTTTTTCTATTCCCATTAGTTTCGGAGATATTTGAGACTATAGGATTTTGTAGCCATTTGGCACGGTGAAAAACGCTAAAAATTTGCCAAAATGACACTATCGACAACAACTCCAAAACTAAAACAGCGATTCCGGATTTAACTGCATAGTCTTGTTTGCCTTTATAAACTACCCTAAGTGGTGCAGTACGGTTTTCCTATTGCTATTAGTTTCGGAGATAATTGAGACTATATCGTTTTGAAGTCATTTCGCACGGTCAAAAACGCTGAAAATTTGCCAAAAAGACACCATCGACAAAATCTCTAACACTAAAACAGCTATTCCGGATTTAACTACATAGTCTTGTTTGCGTTTATAAACTACCTTAAGTGATGCAGTATGGTTTTTCTATTCCTATTAGTTTCGGAGATATTTGAGACTATAGGATTTTTTAGCCATTTGGCACGGTGAAAAAAGCTAAAAATTTGCCAAAATGACACCATCGACAACAACTCCAAAACTAAAACAGCGATTCCGGATTTAACTGCATAGTCTTGTTTGCCTTTATAAACTACCCTAAGTGGTGCAGTACGGTTTTCCAATTGCTATTAGTTTCGGAGATAATTGAGACTATATCGTTTTGAAATCATTTCGCACGGTCAAAAACGCCGAAAATTTGCCAAAAAGACACCATCCACAAAATCTCCAAAACTAAAGCAGCTATTCCGGATTTAACTACATAGTCTTGTTTGCGTTTATAAACTACCCTAAGTGATGCAGTATGGTTTTTCTATTCCTATTAGTTTCGGAGATATTTGAGACTATAGGATTTTGTAGCCATTTGGCACGGTGAAAAACGCTAAAAATTTGCCAAAATGACACCATCGACAAAATTTGCCAAACTGACATAATCGCTAAAAATTTGCCAAAATGACACCATCGCTAAAAATTTGCCAAAATGACACCATCGACAATAACTCCAAAACTAAGACAGCGATTCCGGATTTAACTGCATAGTCTTGTTTGCCTTTATAAACTACCCTAAGTGTTGCAGTACGGTTTTCTTATTGCTATTAGTTTCGGAGATAATTGAGACTATATCGTTTTGAAGTCATTTCGCACGGTCAAAAACGCTGAAAATTTGCCAAAAAGACACCATCGACAAATCTCCAAAACTAAAACAGCTATTCCGGATTTAACTACATAGTCTTGTTTGCGTTTATAAACCACCGTAAGTGATGCAGTATGGTTTTTCTATTCCTATTAGTTTCAGAGTTATTTGAGACTATAGGATTTTGTAGCCATTTGGCACGGTGAAAAACGCTAAAAATTTGCCAAAATGACACCATCGACAAAATTTGCCAAAATGACACCATCGCTAAAAATTTGCCAAAATGACACCATCGACAAAATTTGCTAAAATGACACCCTCGCTAAAAATTTGCCAAAATGACACCATCGACAATAACTCCAAAACTAAAACAGCGATTCCGGATTTAACTGCATAGTCTTGTTTGCCTTTATAAACTACCCTAAGTGGTGCAGTACGGTTTTCCTATTGCTATTAGTTTCGGAGATAATTGAGACTATATCGTTTTGAAGTCATTTCGCACGGTGAAAAACGCTAAAAATTTGCCAAAATGACACCATCGACAACAACTCCAAAACTAAAACAGCGATTCCGGATTTAACTGCATAGTCTTGTTTGCCTTTATAAACTACCCTAAGTGGTGCAGTACGGTTTTCCTATTGCTATTAGTTTCGGAGATAATTGAGACTATATCGTTTTGAAGTCATTTCGCACGGTGAAAAACGCTAAAAATTTGCCAAAATGACACCATCGACAATAACTCCAAAACTAAAACAGCGATTGCGGATTTAACTGCATAGTCTTGTTTGCCTTTATAAACTACCCTAAGTGGTGCAGTACGGTTTTCCTATTGCTATTAGTTTCGGAGATAATTGAGACTATATCGTTTTGAAATCATTTCGCACGGTCAAAAACGCTGAAAATTTGCCAAAAAGACACCATCGACAAAATCTCCAAAACTAAAACAGCTATTCCGGATTTAACTACATAGTCTTGTTTGCGTTTATAAACGACCCTAAGTGATGCAGTATGGTTTTTCTATTCCTATTAGTTTCGGAGATACTTGAGACTATAGGATTTTGTAGCCATTTGGCACGGTGAAAAACGCTAAAAATTTGCCAAAATGACACCATCGACAACAACTCCAAAACTAAAATAGCTATTCCGGTTTTAACTGCATAGTCTTGTTTGCCTTTATAAACTACCCTAAGTGGTGCAGTACGGTTTTTCTATTGCTATTAGTTTCGGAGATAATTGAGGCTATATCGTTTTGAAGTCATTTCGCACGGTCAAAAACGCTGAAAATTTGCCAAAAAGACACCATCGACAAAATCTATAAAACTAAAACAGCTATTCCGGATTTAACTACATAGTCTTGTTTGCGTTTATAAACTACCCTAAGTGATGCAGTATGGTTTTTCTATTCCTATTAGTTTCGGAGATATTTGAGACTATAGGATTTTGTAGCCATTTGGCACGGTGAAAAACGCTAAAAATTTGACAAAATGACACCATCGACAACAACTCCAAAACTAAAACGGCGATTCCAGATTTAACTGCATAGTCTTGTTTGCCTTTATAAACTACCCTAAGTGGTGCAGTACGGTTTTGCTATTGCTATTAGTTTCGGAGATAATTGAGACTATATCGTTTTGAAGTCATTTCGCACGGTCAAAAACACTGAAAATTTGCCAAAAAGACACCATCGACAAAATCTCCAAAACTAAAACAGCTATTCCGGATTTAACTACATAGTCTTGTTTGCGTTTATAAACTACCCTAAGTGATGCAGTATGGTTTTTCTATTCCTATTAGTTTCGGAGATATTTGAGACTATAGGATTTTTTAGCCATTTGGCACGGTGAAAAACGCTAAAAATTTGCCAAAATGACACCATCGACAACAACTCCAAAACTAAAACAGCGATTCCGGATTTAACTGCATAGTCTTGTTTGCCTTTATAAACTACCCTAAGTGGTGCAGTACGGTTTTCCTATTGCTATTAGTTTCGGAGATAATTGAGACTATATCGTTTTGAAATCATTTCGCACGGTCAAAAACGCCGAAAATTTGCCAAAAAGACACCATCCACAAAATCTCCAAAACTAAAGCAGCTATTCCGGATTTAACTACATAGTCTTGTTTGCGTTTATAAACTACCCTAAGTGATGTAGTATGGTTTTTCTATTCCTATTAGTTTCGGAGATATTTGAGACTATAGGATTTTGTAGCCATTTGGCACGGTGAAAAACGCTAAAAATTTGCCAAAATGACACCATCGACAAAATTTGCCAAACTGACATAATCGCTAAAAATTTGCCAAAATGACACCATCGCTAAAAATTTGCCAAAATGACACCATCGACAATAACTCCAAAACTAAGACAGCGATTCCGGATTTAACTGCATAGTCTTGTTTGCCTTTATAAACTACCCTAAGTGTTGCAGTACGGTTTTCTTATTGCTATTAGTTTCGGAGATAATTGAGACTATATCGTTTTGAAGTCATTTCGCTCGGTCAAAAACGCTGAAAATTTGCCAAAAAGACACCATCGACAAATCTCCAAAACTAAAACAGCTATTCCGGATTTAACTACATAGTCTTGTTTGCGTTTATAAACCACCGTAAGTGATGCAGTATGGTTTTTCTATTCCTATTAGTTTCAGAGATATTTGAGACTATAGGATTTTGTAGCCATTTGGCACGGTGAAAAACGCTAAAAATTTGCCAAAACGACACCATCGACAAAATTTGCCAAAATGACACCATCGCTAAAAATTTGCCAAAATGACACCATCGACAAAATTTGCCAAAATGACACCATCGCTAAAAATTTGCCAAAATGACACCATCGACAATAACTCCAAAACTAAAACAGCGATTCCGGATTTAACTGCATAGTCTTGTTTGCCTTTATAAACTACCCTAAGTGGTGCAGTACGGTTTTCCTATTGCTATTAGTTTCGGAGATATTTGAGACTATATCGTTTTGAAGTCATTTCGCCCCTTGAAAAACGCTAAAAATTTGCCAAAATGACACCATCCACAATAACTCCTAAACTAAAACAGCGATTGCGGATTTAACTGCATAGTCTTGTTTGCCTTTATAAACTACCCTAAGTGGTGCAGTACGGTTTTCCTATTGCTATTAGTTTCGGAGATAATTGAGACTATATCGTTTTGAAATCATTTCGCACGGTCAAAAACGCTGAAAATTTGCCAAAAAGACACCATCGACAAAATCTCCAAAACTAAAACAGCTATTCCGGATTTAACTACATAGTCTTGTTTGCGTTTATAAACTACCCTAAGTGATGCAGTATGGTTTTTCTATTCCCATTAGTTTCGGAGATATTTGAGACTATAGGATTTTGTAGCCATTTGGCACGGTGAAAAACGCTAAAAATTTGCCAAAATGACACCATCGACAACAACTCCAAAACTATAACAGCGATTCCGGATTTAACTGCATAGTCTTGTTTGCCTTTATAAACTACCCTAAGTGGTGCAGTACGGTTTTCCTATTGCTATTAGTTTCGGAGATAATTGAGACTATATCGTTTTGAAGTCATTTCGCACGGTCAAAAACGCTGAAAATTTGCCAAAAAGACACCATCGACAAAATCTCTAACACTAAAACAGCTATTCCGGATTTAACTACATAGTCTTGTTTGCGTTTATAAACTACCTTAAGTGATGCAGTATGGTTTTTCTATTCCTATTAGTTTCGGAGATATATGAGACTATAGGATTTTTTAGCCATTTGGCACGGTGAAAAAAGCTAAAAATTTGCCAAAATGACACCATCGACAACAACTCCAAAACTAAAACAGCGATTCCGGATTTAACTGCATAGTCTTGTTTGCCTTTATAAACTACCCTAAGTGGTGCAGTACGGTTTTCCAATTGCTATTAGTTTCGGAGATAATTGAGACTATATCGTTTTGAAATCATTTCGCACGGTCAAAAACGCCGAAAATTTGCCAAAAAGACACCATCCACGAAATCTCCAAAACTAAAGCAGCTATTCCGGATTTAACTACATAGTCTTGTTTGCGTTTATAAACTACCCTAAGTGATGCAGTATGGTTTTTCTATTCCTATTAGTTTCGGAGATATTTGAGACTATAGGATTTTGTAGCCATTTGGCACGGTGAAAAACGCTAAAAATTTGCCAAAATGACACCATCGACAACAACTCCAAAACTAAAATAGCTATTCCGGTTTTAACTGCATAGTCTTGTTTGCCTTTATAAACTACTCTAAGTGGTGCAGTACGGTTTTCCTATTGCTATTAGTTTCGGAGATAATTGAGACTATATCGTTTTGAAGTCATTTCGCTCGGTCAAAAACGCTGAAAATTTGCCAAAAAGACACCATCGACAAATCTCCAAAACTAAAACAGCTATTCCGGATTTAACTACATAGTCTTGTTTGCGTTTATAAACTACCCTAAGTGATGCAGTATGGTTTTTCTATTCCCATTAGTTTCGGAGATATTTGAGACTATAGGATTTTGTAGCCATTTGGCACGGTGAAAAACGCTAAAAATTTGCCAAAATGACACCATCGACAACAACTCCAAAACTATAACAGCGATTCCGGATTTAACTGCATAGTCTTGTTTGCCTTTATAAACTACCCTAAGTGGTGCAGTACGGTTTTCCTATTGCTATTAGTTTCGGAGATAATTGAGACTATATCGTTTTGAAGTCATTTCGCACGGTCAAAAACGCTGAAAATTTGCCAAAAAGACACCATCGACAAAATCTCTAACACTAAAACAGCTATTCCGGATTTAACTACATAGTCTTGTTTGCGTTTATAAACTACCTTAAGTGATGCAGTATGGTTTTTCTATTCCTATTAGTTTCGGAGATATATGAGACTATAGGATTTTTTAGCCATTTGGCACGGTGAAAAAAGCTAAAAATTTGCCAAAATGACACCATCGACAACAACTCCAAAACTAAAACAGCGATTCCGGATTTAACTGCATAGTCTTGTTTGCCTTTATAAACTACCCTAAGTGGTGCAGTACGGTTTTCCAATTGCTATTAGTTTCGGAGATAATTGAGACTATATCGTTTTGAAATCATTTCGCACGGTCAAAAACGCCGAAAATTTGCCAAAAAGACACCATCCACGAAATCTCCAAAACTAAAGCAGCTATTCCGGATTTAACTACATAGTCTTGTTTGCGTTTATAAACTACCCTAAGTGATGCAGTATGGTTTTTCTATTCCTATTAGTTTCGGAGATATTTGAGACTATAGGATTTTGTAGCCATTTGGCACGGTGAAAAACGCTAAAAATTTGCCAAAATGACACCATCGACAAAATTTGCCAAACTGACATAATCGCTAAAAATTTGCCAAAATGACACCATCGCTAAAAATTTGCCAAAATGACACCATCGACAATAACTCCAAAACTAAGACAGCGATACCGGATTTAACTGCATAGTCTTGTTTGCCTTTATAAACTACCCTAAGTGTTGCAGTACGGTTTTCTTATTGCTATTAGTTTCATAGATAATTGAGACTATATCGTTTTGAAGTCATTTCGCACGGTCAAAAACGCTGAAAATTTGCCAAAAAGACACCATCGACAAATCTCCAAAACTAAAACAGCTATTCCGGATTTAACTACATAGTCTTGTTTGCGTTTATAAACCACCGTAAGTGATGCAGTATGGTTTTTCTATTCCTATTAGTTTCAGAGTTATTTGAGACTATAGGATTTTGTAGCCATTTGGCACGGTGAAAAACGCTAAAAATTTGCCAAAATGACACCATCGACAAAATTTGCCAAAATGACACCATCGCTAAAAATTTGCCAAAATGACACCATCGACAAAATTTGCTAAAATGACACCATCGCTAAAAATTTGCCAAAATGACACCATCGACAATAACTCCAAAACTAAAACAGCGATTCCGGATTTAACTGCATAGTCTTGTTTGCCTTTATAAACTACCCTAAGTGGTGCAGTACGGTTTTCCTATTGCTATTAGTTTCGGAGATAATTGAGACTATATCGTTTTGAAGTCATTTCGCACGGTGAAAAACGCTAAAAATTTGCCAAAATGACACCATCGACAACAACTCCAAAACTAAAACAGCGATTCCGGATTTAACTGCATAGTCTTGTTTGCCTTTATAAACTACCCTAAGTGGTGCAGTACGGTTTTCCTATTGCTATTAGTTTCGGAGATATTTGAGACTATATCGTTTTGAAGTCATTTCGCCCCTTGAAAAACGCTAAAAATTTGCCAAAATGACACCATCGACAATAACTCCAAAACTAAAACAGCGATTGCGGATTTAACTGCATAGTCTTGTTTGCCTTTATAAACTACCCTAAGTGGTGCAGTACGGTTTTCCTATTGCTATTAGTTTCGGAGATAATTGAGACTATATCGTTTTGAAATCATTTCGCACGGTCAAAAACGCTGAAAATTTGCCAAAAAGACACCATCGACAAAATCTCCAAAACTAAAACAGCTATTCCGGATTTAACTACATAGTCTTGTTTGCGTTTATAAACGACCCTAAGTGATGCAGTATGGTTTTTCTATTCCTATTAGTTTCGGAGATACTTGAGACTATAGGATTTTGTAGCCATTTGGCACGGTGAAAAACGCTAAAAATTTGCCAAAATGACACCATCGATAATAACTCCAAAACTAAAACAGCGATTCCGGATTTAACTGCATAGTCTTGTTTGCCTTTATAAACTACCCTAAGTGGTGCAGTACGGTTTTCCTATTGCTATTAGTTTCGGAGATAATTGAGACTATATCGTTTTGAAGTCATTTCGCACGGTTAAAAACGCTTAAAATTTGCCAAAAAGACACCATGGACAAAATCTCCAAAACTAAAACAGCTATTCCTGATTTAACTACATAGTCTTGTTTGCGTTTATAAAGTACCCTAAGTGATGCAGTATGGTTTTTCTATTCCTATTAGTTTCGGAGATATTTCAGACTATAGGATTTTGTAGCCATTTGGCACGGTAAAAAACGCTAAAAATTTGACAAAATGACACCATCGACAATAACTCCTAAACTAAAACAGCGATTCCGGATTTAACTGCATAGTCTTGTTTGCCTTTATAAACTACCCTAAGTGGTGCAGTACGGTTTTCCTATTGCTATTAGTTTCAGAGATAATTGAGACTATATCGTTTTGAAATCATTTCGCACGGTCAAAAACGCCGAAAATTTGCCAAAAAGACACCATCCACAAAATCTCCAAAACTAAAGCAGCTATTCCGGATTTAACTACATAGTCTTGTTTGCGTTTATAAACTACCCTAAGTGATGCAGTATGGTTTTTCTATTCCTATTAGTTTCGGAGATATTTGAGACTATAGGATTTTGTAGCCATTTGGCACGGTGAAAAACGCTAAAAATTTGCCAAAATGACACCATCGACAAAATTTGCCAAACTGACATAATCGCTAAAAATTTGCCAAAATGACACCATCGCTAAAAATTTGCCAAAATGACACCATCGACAATAACTCCAAAACTAAGACAGCGATTCCGGATTTAACTGCATAGTCTTGTTTGCCTTTATAAACTACCCTAAGTGTTGCAGTACGGTTTTCTTATTGCTATTAGTTTCGGAGATAATTGAGACTATATCGTTTTGAAGTCATTTCGCTCGGTCAAAAACGCTGAAAATTTGCCAAAAAGACACCATCGACAAATCTCCAAAACTAAAACAGCTATTCCGGATTTAACTACATAGTCTTGTTTGCGTTTATAAACCACCGTAAGTGATGCAGTATGGTTTTTCTATTCCTATTAGTTTCAGAGATATTTGAGACTATAGGATTTTGTAGCCATTTGGCACGGTGAAAAACGCTAAAAATTTGCCAAAACGACACCATCGACAAAATTTGCCAAAATGACACCATCGCTAAAAATTTGCCAAAATGACACCATCGACAAAATTTGCCAAAATGACACCATCGCTAAAAATTTGCCAAAATGACACCATCGACAATAACTCCAAAACTAAAACAGCGATTCCGGATTTAACTGCATAGTCTTGTTTGCCTTTATAAACTACCCTAAGTGGTGCAGTACGGTTTTCCTATTGCTATTAGTTTCGGAGATATTTGAGACTATATCGTTTTGAAGTCATTTCGCCCCTTGAAAAACGCTAAAAATTTGCCAAAATGACACCATCCACAATAATTCCTAAACTAAAACAGCGATTGCGGATTTAACTGCATAGTCTTGTTTGCCTTTATAAACTACCCTAAGTGGTGCAGTACGGTTTTCCTATTGCTATTAGTTTCGGAGATAATTGAGACTATATCGTTTTGAAATCATTTCGCACGGTCAAAAACGCTGAAAATTTGCCAAAAAGACACCATCGACAAAATCTCCAAAACTAAAACAGCTATTCCGGATTTAACTACATAGTCTTGTTTGCGTTTATAAACTACCCTAAGTGATGCAGTATGGTTTTTCTATTCCCATTAGTTTCGGAGATATTTGAGACTATAGGATTTTGTAGCCATTTGGCACGGTGAAAAACGCTAAAAATTTGCCAAAATGACACCATCGACAACAACTCCAAAACTAAAACGGCGATTCCGGATTTAACTGCATAGTCTTGTTTGCCTTTATAAACTACCCTAAGTGGTGCAGTACGGTTTTCCTATTGCTATTAGTTTCGGAGATAATTGAGACTATATCGTTTTGAAGTCATTTCGCACGGTCAAAAACGCTGAAAATTTGCCAAAAAGACACCATCGACAAAATCTCTAACACTAAAACAGCTATTCCGGATTTAACTGCATAGTCTTGTTTGCGTTTATAAACTACCTTAAGTGATGCAGTATGGTTTTTCTATTCCTATTAGTTTCGGAGATATTTGAGACTATAGGATTTTTTAGCCACTTGGCACGGTGAAAAAAGCTAAAAATTTGCCAAAATGACACCATCGACAACAACTCCAAAACTAAAACAGCGATTCCGGATTTAACTGCATAGTCTTGTTTGCCTTTATAAACTACCCTAAGTGGTGCAGTACGGTTTTCCAATTGCTATTAGTTTCGGAGATAATTGAGACTATATCGTTTTGAAATCATTTCGCACGGTCAAAAACGCCGAAAATTTGCCAAAAAGACACCATCCACAAAATCTCCAAAACTAAAACAGCTATTCCGGATTTAACTACATAGTCTTGTTTGCGTTTATAAACTACCCTAAGTGATGCAGTATGGTTTTTCTATTCCTATTAGTTTCGGAGATATTTGAGACTATAGGATTTTGTAGCCATTTGGCACGGTGAAAAACGCTAAAAATTTGCCAAAATGACACCATCGACAAAATTTGCCTAACTGACATAATCGCTAAAAATTTGCCAAAATGACACCATCGCTAAAAATTTGCCAAAATGACACCATCGACAATAACTCCAAAACTAAGACAGCGATTCCGGATTTAACTGCATAGTCTTGTTTGCCTTTATAAACTACCCTAAGTGTTGCAGTACGGTTTTCTTATTGCTATTAGTTTCGGAGATAATTGAGACTATATCGTTTTGAAGTCATTTCGCACGGTCAAAAACGCTGAAAATTTGCCAAAAAGACACCATCGACAAATCTCCAAAACTAAAACAGCTATTCCGGATTTAACTACATAGTCTTGTTTGCGTTTATAAACCACCGTAAGTGATGCAGTATGGTTTTTCTATTCCTATTAGTTTCAGAGTTATTTGAGACTATAGGATTTTGTAGCCATTTGGCACGGTGAAAAACGCTAAAAATTTGCCAAAATGACACCATCGACAAAATTTGCCAAAATGACACCATCGCTAAAAATTTGCCAAAATGACACCATCGACAAAATTTGCTAAAATGACACCATCGCTAAAAATTTGCCAAAATGACACCATCGACAATAACTCCAAAACTAAAACAGCGATTCCGGATTTAACTGCATAGTCTTGTTTGCCTTTATAAACTACCCTAAGTGGTGCAGTACGGTTTTCCTATTGCTATTAGTTTCGGAGATAATTGAGACTATATCGTTTTGAAGTCATTTCGCCCCTTGAAAAACGCTAAAAATTTGCCAAAATGACACCATCGACAATAACTCCAAAACTAAAACAGCGATTGCGGATTTAACTGCATAGTCTTGTTTGCCTTTATAAACTACCCTAAGTGGTGCAGTACGGTTTTCCTATTGCTATTAGTTTCGGAGATAATTGAGACTATATCGTTTTGAAGTCATTTCGCACGGTGAAAAACGCTAAAAATTTGCCAAAATGACACCATCGACAACAACTCCAAAACTAAAACAGCGATTCCGGATTTAACTGCATAGTCTTGTTTGCCTTTATAAACTACCCTAAGTGGTGCAGTACGGTTTTCCTATTGCTATTAGTTTCGGAGATATTTGAGACTATATCGTTTTGAAGTCATTTCGCCCCTTGAAAAACGCTAAAAATTTGCCAAAATGACACCATCGACAATAACTCCAAAACTAAAACAGCGATTCCGGATTTAACTGCATAGTCTTGTTTGCCTTTATAAACTACCCTAAGTGGTGCAGTACGGTTCTCCTATTGCTATTAGTTTCGGAGATAATTGAGACTATATCGTTTTGAAGTCATTTCGCACGGTCAAAAACGCTGAAAATTTGCCAAAAAGACACCATCGACAAAATCTCCAAAACTGAAACAGCTATTCCGGATTTAACTACATAGTCTTGTTTGCGTTTATAAACTACCCTAAGTGATGCAGTATGGTTTTTCTATTCCTATTAGTTTCGGAGATATTTGAGACTATAGGATTTTGTAGCCATTTGGCACGGTGAAAAACGCTAAAAATTTGCCAAAATGACACCATCGACAACAACTCCAAAACTAAAACAGCGATTCCGGATTTAACTGCATAGTCTTGTTTGCCTTTATAAACTACCCTAAGTGGTGCAGTACGGTTTTCCTATTGCTATTAGTTTCAGAGATAATTGAGACTATATCGTTTTGAAATCATTTCGCACGGTCAAAAACGCCGAAAATTTGCCAAAAAGACACCATCCACAAAATCTCCAAAACTAAAGCAGCTATTCCGGATTTAACTACATAGTCTTGTTTGCGTTTATAAACTAATCTAAGTGATGCAGTATGGTTTTTCTATTCCTATTAGTTTCGGAGATATTTGAGACTATAGGATTTTGTAGCCATTTGGCACGGTGAAAAACGCTAAAAATTTGCCAAAATGACACCATCGACAAAATTTGCCAAACTGACATAATCGCTAAAAATTTGCCAAAATGACACCATCGCTAAAAATTTGCCAAAATGACACCATCGACAATAACTCCAAAACTAAGACAGCGATTCCGGATTTAACTGCATAGTCTTGTTTGCCTTTATAAACTACCCTAAGTGTTGCAGTACGGTTTTCTTATTGCTATTAGTTTCGGAGATAATTGAGACTATATCGTTTTGAAGTCATTTCGCTCGGTCAAAAACGCTGAAAATTTGCCAAAAAGACACCATCGACAAATCTCCAAAACTAAAACAGCTATTCCGGATTTAACTACATAGTCTTGTTTGCGTTTATAAACCACCGTAAGTGATGCAGTATGGTTTTTCTATTCCTATTAGTTTCAGAGATATTTGAGACTATAGGATTTTGTAGCCATTTGGCACGGTGAAAAACGCTAAAAATTTGCCAAAACGACACCATCGACAAAATTTGCCAAAATGACACCATCGCTAAAAATTTGCCAAAATGACACCATCGACAAAATTTGCCAAAATGACACCATCGCTAAAAATTTACCAAAATGACACCATCGACAATAACTCCAAAACTAAAACAGCGATTCCGGATTTAACTGCATAGTCTTGTTTGCCTTTATAAACTACCCTAAGTGGTGCAGTACGGTTTTCCTATTGCTATTAGTTTCGGAGATAATTGAGACTATATCGTTTTGAAATCATTTCGCACGGTCAAAAACGCTGAAAATTCGCCAAAAAGACACCATCGACAAAATCTCCAAAACTAAAACAGCTATTCCGGATTTAACTACATAGTCTTGTTTGCGTTTATAAACTACCCTAAGTGATGCAGTATGGTTTTTCTATTCCCATTAGTTTCGGAGATATTTGAGACTATAGGATTTTGTAGCCATTTGGCACGGTGAAAAACGCTAAAAATTTGCCAAAATGACACCATCGACAACAACTCCAAAACTAAAACAGCGATTCCGGATTTAACTGCATAGTCTTGTTTGCCTTTATAAACTACCCTAAGTGGTGCAGTACGGTTTTCCTATTGCTATTAGTTTGGGAGATAATTGAGACTATATCGTTTTGAAGTCATTTCGCACGGTCAAAAACGCTGAAAATTTGCCAAAAAGACACCATCCACAAAATCTCCAAAACTAAAGCAGCTATTCCGGATTTAACTACATAGTCTTGTTTGCGTTTATAAACTACCCTAAGTGATGCAGTATGGTTTTTCTATTCCTATTAGTTTCGGAGATATTTGAGACTATAGGATTTTGTAGCCATTTGGCACGGTGAAAAACGCTAAAAATTTGCCAAAATGACACCATCGACAAAATTTGCCAAACTGACATAATCGCTAAAAATTTGCCAAAATGACACCATCGCTAAAAATTTGCCAAAATGACACCATCGACAATAACTCCAAAACTAAGACAGCGATTCCGGATTTAACTGCATAGTCTTGTTTGCCTTTATAAACTACCCTAAGTGTTGCAGTACGGTTTTCTTATTGCTATTAGTTTCGGAGATAATTGAGACTATATCGTTTTGAAGTCATTTCGCTCGGTCAAAAACGCTGAAAATTTGCCAAAAAGACACCATCGACAAATCTCCAAAACTAAAACAGCTATTCCGGATTTAACTACATAGTCTTGTTTGCGTTTATAAACCACCGTAAGTGATGCAGTATGGTTTTTCTATTCCTATTAGTTTCAGAGATATTTGAGACTATAGGATTTTGTAGCCATTTGGCACGGTGAAAAACGCTAAAAATTTGCCAAAACGACACCATCGACAAAATTTGCCAAAATGACACCATCGCTAAAAATTTGCCAAAATGACACCATCGACAAAATTTGCCAAAATGACACCATCGCTAAAAATTTGCCAAAATGACACCATCGACAATAACTCCAAAACTAAAACAGCGATTCCGGATTTAACTGCATAGTCTTGTTTGCCTTTATAAACTACCCTAAGTGGTGCAGTACGGTTTTCCTATTGCTATTAGTTTCGGAGATATTTGAGACTATATCGTTTTGAAGTCATTTCGCCCCTTGAAAAACGCTAAAAATTTGCCAAAATGACACCATCCACAATAACTCCTAAACTAAAACAGCGATTGCGGATTTAACTGCATAGTCTTGTTTGCCTTTATAAACTACCCTAAGTGGTGCAGTACGGTTTTCCTATTGCTATTAGTTTCGGAGATAATTGAGACTATATCGTTTTGAAATCATTTCGCACGGTCAAAAACGCTGAAAATTTGCCAAAAAGACACCATCGACAAAATCTCCAAAACTAAAACAGCTATTCCGGATTTAACTACATAGTCTTGTTTGCGTTTATAAACTACCCTAAGTGATGCAGTATGGTTTTTCTATTCCCATTAGTTTCGGAGATATTTGAGACTATAGGATTTTGTAGCCATTTGGCACGGTGAAAAACGCTAAAAATTTGCCAAAATGACACCATCGACAACAACTCCAAAACTAAAACAGCGATTCCGGATTTAACTGCATAGTCTTGTTTGCCTTTATAAACTACCCTAAGTGGTGCAGTACGGTTTTCCTATTGCTATTAGTTTCGGAGATAATTGAGACTATATCGTTTTGAAGTCATTTCGCACGGTCAAAAACGCTGAAAATTTGCCAAAAAGACACCATCGACAAAATCTCTAACACTAAAACAGCGATTCCGGATTTAACTACATAGTCTTGTTTGCGTTTATAAACTACCTTAAGTGATGCAGTATGGTTTTTCTATTCCTATTAGTTTCGGAGATATTTGAGACTATAGGATTTTTTAGCCATTTGGCACGGTGAAAAAAGCTAAAAATTTGCCAAAATGACACCATCGACAACAACTCCAAAACTAAAACAGCGATTCCGGATTTAACTGCATAGTCTTGTTTGCCTTTATAAACTACCCTAAGTGGTGCAGTACGGTTTTCCAATTGCTATTAGTTTCGGAGATAATTGAGACTATATCGTTTTGAAATCATTTCGCACGGTCAAAAACGCCGAATATTTGCCAAAAAGACACCATCCACAAAATCTCCAAAACTAAAGCAGCTATTCCGGATTTAACTACATAGTCTTGTTTGCGTTTATAAACTACCCTAAGTGATGCAGTATGGTTTTTCTATTCCTATTAGTTTCGGAGATATTTGAGACTATAGGATTTTGTAGCCATTTGGCACGGTGAAAAACGCTAAAAATTTGCCAAAATGACACCATCGACAAAATTTGCCTAACTGACATAATCGCTAAAAATTTGCCAAAATGACACCATCGCTAAAAATTTGCCAAAATGACACCATCGACAATAACTCCAAAACTAAGACAGCGATTCCGGATTTAACTGCATAGTCTTGTTTGCCTTTATAAACTACCCTAAGTGTTGCAGTACGGTTTTCTTATTGCTATTAGTTTCGGAGATAATTGAGACTATATCGTTTTGAAGTCATTTCGCACGGTCAAAAACGCTGAAAATTTGCCAAAAAGACACCATCGACAAATCTCCAAAACTAAAACAGCTATTCCGGATTTAACTACATAGTCTTGTTTGCGTTTATAAACCACCGTAAGTGATGCAGTATGGTTTTTCTATTCCTATTAGTTTCAGAGTTATTTGAGACTATAGGATTTTGTAGCCATTTGGCACGGTGAAAAACGCTAAAAATTTGCCAAAATGACACCATCGACAAAATTTGCCAAAATGACACCATCGCTAAAAATTTGCCAAAATGACACCATCGACAAAATTTGCTAAAATGACACCATCGCTAAAAATTTGCCAAAATGACACCATCGACAATAACTCCAAAACTAAAACAGCGATTCCGGATTTAACTGCATAGTCTTGTTTGCCTTTATAAACTACCCTAAGTGGTGCAGTACGGTTTTCCTATTGCTATTAGTTTCGGAGAAAATTGAGACTATATCGTTTTGAAGTCATTTCGCCCCTTGAAAAACGCTAAAAATTTGCCAAAATGACACCATCGACAATAACTCCAAAACTAAAACAGCGATTGCGGATTTAACTGCATAGTCTTGTTTGCCTTTATAAACTACCCTAAGTGGTGCAGTACGGTTTTCCTATTGCTATTAGTTTCGGAGATAATTGAGACTATATCGTTTTGAAGTCATTTCGCACGGTGAAAAACGCTGAAAATTTGCCAAAATGACACCATCGACAACAACTCCAAAACTAAAACAGCGATTCCGGATTTAACTGCATAGTCTTGTTTGCCTTTATAAACTACCCTAAGTGGTGCAGTACGGTTTTCCTATTGCTATTAGTTTCGGAGATATTTGAGACTATATCGTTTTGAAGTCATTTCGCCCCTTGAAAAACGCTAAAAATTTGCCAAAATGACACCATCGACAATAACTCCAAAACTAAAACAGCGATTCCGGATTTAACTGCATAGTCTTGTTTGCCTTTATAAACTACCCTAAGTGGTGCAGTACGGTTCTCCTATTGCTATTAGTTTCGGAGATAATTGAGACTATATCGTTTTGAAGCCATTTCGCACGGTCAAAAACGCTGAAAATTTGCCAAAAAGACACCATCGACAAAATCTCCAAAACTGAAACAGCTATTCCGGATTTAACTACATAGTCTTGTTTGCGTTTATAAACTACCCTAAGTGATGCAGTATGGTTTTTCTATTCCTATTAGTTTCGGAGATATTTGAGACTATAGGATTTTGTAGCCATTTGGCACGGTGAAAAACGCTAAAAATTTGCCAAAATGACACCATCGACAACAACTCCAAAACTAAAACAGCGATTCCGGATTTAACTGCATAGTCTTGTTTGCCTTTATAAACTACCCTAAGTGGTGCAGTACGGTTTTCCTATTGCTATTAGTTTCGGAGATAATTGAGACTATATCGTTTTGAAGTCATTTCGCACGGTCAAAAACGCTGAAAATTTGCCAAAAAGACACCATCGACAAAATCTCTAAAACTAAAACAGCTATTCCGGATTTAACTACATAGTCTTGTTTGCGTTTATAAACTACCTTAAGTGATGCAGTATGGTTTTTCTATTCCTATTAGTTTCGGAGATATTTGAGACTATAGGATTTTTTAGCCATTTGGCACGGTGAAAAACGCTAAAAATTTGACAAAATGACACCATCGACAACAACTCCAAAACTAAAACGGCGATTCCGGATTTAACTGCATAGTCTTGTTTGCCTTTATAAACTACCCTAAGTGGTGCAGTACGGTTTTGCTATTGCTATTAGTTTCGGAGATAATTGAGACTATATCGTTTTGAAGTCATTTCGCACGGTCAAAAACACTGAAAATTTGCCAAAAAGACAAAATCGACAAAATCTCCAAAACTAAAACAGCTATTCCGGATTTAACTACATAGTCTTGTTTGCGTTTATAAACTACCCTAAGTGATGCAGTATGGTTTTTCTATTCCTATTAGTTTCGGAGATATTTGAGACTATAGGATTTTGTAGCCATTTGGCACGGTGAAAAACGCTAAAAATTTGCCAAAATGACACCATCGACAACAACTATAAAACTAAAACAGCGATTCCAGATTTAACTGCATAGTCTTGTTTGCCTTTATAAACTACCCTAAGTGGTGCAGTACGGTTTTCCTATTGCTATCAGTTTCGGAGATAATTGAGACTATATCGTTTTGAAGTCATTTCGCACGGTCAAAAACGCTGAAAATTTGCCAAAAAGACACCATCGACAAAATCTCTAAGACTAAAACAGCTATTCCGGATTTAACTACATAGTCTTGTTTGCGCTTATAAACTACCTTAAGTGATGCAGCATGGTTTTTCTATTCCTATTAGTTTTGGAGATATTTGAGACTATAGGATTTTTTAGCCATTTGGCAAGGTGAAAAACGCTAAAAATTTGCCAAAATGACACCATCGACAACAACTCCAAAACTAAAACAGCGATTCCGGATTTAACTGCATAGTCTTGTTTGCCTTTATAAACTACCCTAAGGGGTGCAGTACGGTTTTCCTATTGCTATTAGTTTCGGAGATAATTGAGACTATATCGTTTTGAAATCATTTCGCACGGTCAAAACGCTGAAAATTTGCCAAAAAGACACCATCGACAAAATCTCCAAAACTAAAACAGCTATTCCGGATTTAACTACATAGTCTTGTTTGCGTTTATAAACTACCCTAAGTGATGCAGTATGGTTTTTCTATTCCTATTAGTTTCGGAGATATTTGAGACTATAGGATTTTGTAGCCATTTGGCACAGTGAAAAACGCTAAAAATTTGCCAAAATGACACCATCGACAAAATTTGCCAAACTGACATAATCGCTAAAAATTTGCCAAAATGACACCATCGCAAAAAATTTGCCAAAATGACACCATCGACAATAACTCCAAAACTAAGACAGCGATTCCGGATTTAACTGCATAGTCTTGTTTGCCTTTATGAACTACCCTAAGTGGTGCAGTACGGTTTTCTTATTGCTATTAGTTTCGGAGATAATTGAGACTATATCGTTTTGAAGTCATTTCGCACGGTCAAAACGCTGAAAATTTGCCAAAAAGACACCATCGACAAAATCTCCAAAACTAAAACAGCTATTCCGGATTTAACTACATAGTCTTGTTTGCGTTTATAAAGTACCCTAAGTGATGCAGTATGGTTTTTCTATTCCTATTAGTTTCGGAGATATTTGAGACTATATGATTTTGTAGCCATTTGGCACGGTGAAAAACGCTAAAAATTTGCCAAAATGACACCATCGACAAAATTTGCCAAAATGACACCATCGCTAAAAATTTGCCAAAATGACACCATCGACAAAATTTGCCAAAATGAAACCATCGCTAAAAATTTGCCAAAATGACACCATCGACAATAACTCCAAAACTAAAACAGCGATTCCGGATTTAACTGCATAGTCTTGTTTGCGTTTATAAACTACCCTAAGTGATGCAGTATGGTTTTTCTATTCCTATTAGTTTCGGAGATATTTGAGACTATAGGATTTTGTAGCCATTTGGCACGGTGAAAAACGCTAAAAATTTGCCAAAATGACACCATCGACAACAACTCCAAAACTAAAACAGCGATTCCGGATTTAACTGCATAGTCTTGTTTGCCTTTATAAACTACCCTAAGTGGTGCAGTACGGTTTTCCTATTGCTATTAGTTTCGGAGATAATTGAGACTATATCGTTTTGAAGTCATTTCGCACGGTCAAAAACGCTGAAAATTTGCCAAAAAGACACCATCGACAAAATCTCTAAAACTAAAACAGCTATTCCGGATTTAACTACATAGTCTTGTTTGCGTTTATAAACTACCTTAAGTGATGCAGTATGGTTTTTCTATTCCTATTAGTTTCGGAGATATTTGAGACTATAGGATTTTTTAGCCATTTGGCACGGTGAAAAACGCTAAAAATTTGCCAAAATGACACCATCGACAACAACTCCAAAACTAAAACAGCGATTCCGGATTTAACTGCATAGTCTTGTTTGCCTTTATAAACTACCCTAAGTGGTGCAGTACGGTTTTCCTATTGCTATTAGTTTCGGAGATAATTAAGACTATATCGTTTTGAAATCATTTCGCACTGTCAAAAACGCTGAAAATTTGCCAAAAAGACACCATCGACAAAATCTCCAAAACTAAAACAGCTATTACGGATTTAACTACATAGTCTTGTTTGCGTTTATAAACTACACTAAGTGATGCAGTATGGTTTTTCTATTCCTATTAGTTTCGGAGATATTTGAGACTATAGGATTTTGTAGCCATTTGGCACGGTGAAAAACGCTAAAAATTTGACAAAATGACACCATCGACAACAACTCCAAAACTAAAACAGCGATTCCGGATTTAACTGCATAGTCTTGTTTGCCTTTATAAACTACCCTAAGTGGTGCAGTACGGTTTTGCTATTGCTATTAGTTTCGGAGATAATTGAGACTATATCGTTTTGAAGTCATTTCGCACGGTCAAAAACACTGAAAATTTGCCAAATAGACAAAATCGACAAAATCTCCAAAACTAAAACAGCTATTCCGGATTTAACTACATAGTCTTGTTTGCGTTTATAAACTACCCTAAGTGATGCAGTATGGTTTTTCTATTCCTATTAGTTTCGGAGATATTTGAGACTATAGGATTTTGTAGCCATTTGGCACGGTGAAAAACGCTAAAAATTTGCCAAAATGACACCATCGACAACAACTATAAAACTAAAACAGCGATTCCAGATTTAACTGCATAGTCTTGTTTGCCTTTATAAACTACCCTAAGTGGTGCAGTACGGTTTTCCTATTGCTATCAGTTTCGGAGATAATTGAGACTATATCGTTTTGAAGTCATTTCGCACGGTCAAAAACGCTGAAAATTTGCCAAAAAGACACCATCGACAAAATCTCCAAAACTAAAACAGCTATTCCGGATTTAACTACATAGTCTTGTTTGCGTTTATAAACTACCCTAAGTGATGCAGTATGGTTTTTCTATTCCTATTAGTTTCGGAGATATTTGAGACTATAGGATTTTGTAGCCATTTGGCACGGTGAAAAACGCTAAAAATTTGCCAAAATGACACCATCGACAACAACTCCAAAACTAAAACAGCGATTCCGGATTTAACTGCATAGTCTTGTTTGCCTTTATAAACTACCCTAAGTGGTGCAGTACGGTTTTCCTATTGCTATTAGTTTCGGAGATAATTGAGACTATATCGTTTTGAAGTCATTTCGCACGGTCAAAAACGCTGAAAATTTGCCAAAAAGACACCATCGACAAAATCTCTAAGACTAAAACAGCTATTCCGGATTTAACTACATAGTCTTGTTTGCGCTTATAAACTACCTTAAGCGATGCAGCATGGTTTTTCTATTCCTATTAGTTTTGGAGATATTTGAGACTATAGGATTTTTTAGCCATTTGGCAAGGTGAAAAACGCTAAAAATTTGCCAAAATGACACCATCGACAACAACTCCAAAACTAAAACAGCGATTCCGGATTTAACTGCATAGTCTTGTTTGCCTTTATAAACTACCCTAAGGGGTGCAGTACGGTTTTCCTATTGCTATTAGTTTCGGAGATAATTGAGACTATATCGTTTTGAAATCATTTCGCACGGTCAAAACGCTGAAAATTTGCCAAAAAGACACCATCGACAAAATCTCCAAAACTAAAACAGCTATTCCGGATTTAACTACATAGTCTTGTTTGCGTTTATAAACTACCCTAAGTGATGCAGTATGGTTTTTCTATTCCTATTAGTTTCGGAGATATTTGAGACTATAGGATTTTGTAGCCATTTGGCACAGTGAAAAACGCTAAAAATTTGCCAAAATGACACCATCGACAAAATTTGCCAAACTGACATAATCGCTAAAAATTTGCCAAAATGACACCATCGCAAAAAATTTGCCAAAATGACACCATCGACAATAACTCCAAAACTAAGACAGCGATTCCGGATTTAACTGCATAGTCTTGTTTGCCTTTATGAACTACCCTAAGTGGTGCAGTACGGTTTTCTTTTTGCTATTAGTTTCGGAGATAATTGAGACTATATCGTTTTGAAGTCATTTCGCACGGTCAAAACGCTGAAAATTTGCCAAAAAGACACCATCGACAAAATCTCCAAAACTAAAACAGCTATTCCGGATTTAACTACATAGTCTTGTTTGCGTTTATAAAGTACCCTAAGTGATGCAGTATGGTTTTTCTATTCCTATTAGTTTCGGAGATATTTGAGACTATATGATTTTGTAGCCATTTGGCACGGTGAAAAACGCTAAAAATTTGCCAAAATGACACCATCGACAAAATTTGCCAAAATGACACCATCGCTAAAAATTTGCCAAAATGACACCATCGACAAAATTTGCCAAAATGACACCATCGCTAAAAATTTGCCAAAATGACACCATCGACAATAACTCCAAAACTAAAACAGCGATTCCGGATTTAACTGCATAGTCTTGTTTGCCTTTATAAACTACCCTAAGTGGTGCAGTACGGTTTTTCTATTCCTATTAGTTTCGGAGATATTTGAGACTATAGGATTTTGTAGCCATTTGGCACGGTGAAAAACGCTAAAAATTAGCCAAAATGACTCCATCGACAATAACTCCAAAACTAAAACAGCGATTCCGGATTTAACTGCATAGTCTTGTTTGCCTTTATAAACTACCCTAAGTGGTGCAGTACGGTTTTCCTATTGCTATTAGTTTCGGAGATAATTGAGACTATATCGTTTTGAAGTCATTTCGCACGGTCAAAAACGCTGAAAATTTGCCAAAAAGACACCATCGACAAAATCTCCAAAACTAAAACAGCTATTCCGGATTTAACTACATAGTCTTGTTTGCGTTTATAAACTACCCTAAGTGATGCAGTATGGTTTTTCTATTCCTATTAGTTTCGGAGATATTTGAGACTATAGGATTTTGTAGCCATTTGGCACCGTGAAAAACGCTAAAAATTTGCCAAAATGACACCATCGACAACAACTCCAAAACTAAAACAGCGATTCCGGATTTAACTGCATAGTCTTGTTTGCCTTTATAAACTACCCTAAGTGGTGCAGTACGGTTTTCCTATTACTATTAGTTATAGTCTCAATTATCTCCGAAACTAATACGAATAGAAAAACCATACTGCATCACTTAGGGTAGTTTATAAACGCAAATAAGACTGTGTAGTTAAATCCGGAATAGCTGTTTTAGTTTTGGAGTTATTGTCGATGGTGTCATTTTGGCAAATTTTTAGCGTTTTTCACCGTGCCAAATGGCTACAAAATCCTATAGTCTGCATTATCTCCGAAACTAATACGAATAGAAAAACCATACTGCATCACTTAGGGTAGTTTATAAACGCAAATAAGACTGTGTAGTTAAATCCGGAATAGCTGTTTTAGTTTTGGAGTTTTTGTCGATGGTGTCTTTTTGGCAAATTTTTAGCGTTTTTCACCGTGCGAAATGACTTCAAAACGATATAGTCTGCATTATCTCCGAAACTAATACGAATAGAAAAACCATACTGCATCACTTAGGGTAGTTTATAAACGCAAATAAGACTGTGTAGTTAAATCCGGAATAGCTGTTTTAGTTTTGGAGTTATTGTCGATGGTGTCATTTTGGCAAATTTTTAGCGTTTTTCACCGTGCCAAATGGCTACAAAATCCTATAGTCTGCAAATATTCTCCGAAACTAATACGAATAGAAAAACCATACTGCATCACTTAGGGTAGTTTATAAACGCAAATAAGACTGTGTAGTTAAATCCGGAATAGCTGTTTTAGTTTTGGAGTTTTTGTCGATGGTGTCTTTTTGGCAAATTTTTAGCGTTTTTGACCGTGCCAAATGGCTTCAAAACGATATAGTCTGCATTATCTCCGAAACTAATACGAATAGAAAAACCATACTGCATCACTTAGGGTAGTTTATAAACGCAAATAAGACTGTGTAGTTAAATCCGGAATAGCTGTTTTAGTTTTGGAGTTATTGTCGATGGTGTCATTTTGGCAAATTTTTAGCGTTTTTCACCGTGCCAAATGGCTACAAAATCCTATAGTCTGCATTATCTCCGAAACTAATACGAATAGAAAAACCATACTGCATCACTTAGGGTAGTTTATAAACGCAAATAAGACTGTGTAGTTAAATCCGGAATAGCTGTTTTAGTTTTGGAGTTTTTGTCGATGGTGTCATTTTGGCAAATTTTTAGCGTTTTTCACCGTGCCAAATGGCTACAAAATCCTATAGTCTGCATTATCTCCGAAACTAATACGAATAGAAAAACCATACTGCATCACTTAGGGTAGTTTATAAACGCAAATAAGACTGTGTAGTTAAATCCGGAATAGCTGTTTTAGTTTTGGAGTTTTTGTCGATGGTGTCTTTTTGGCAAATTTTTAGCGTTTTTGACCGTGCCAAATGGCTTCAAAACGATATAGTCTGCATTATCTCCGAAACTAATACGAATAGAAAAACCATACTGCATCACTTAGGGTAGTTTATAAACGCAAATAAGACTGTGTAGTTAAATCCGGAATAGCTGTTTTAGTTTTGGAGTTATTGTCGATGGTGTCATTTTGGCAAATTTTTAGCGTTTTTCACCGTGCCAAATGGCTACAAAATCCTATAGTCTGCATTATCTCCGAAACTAATACGAATAGAAAAACCATACTGCATCACTTAGGGTAGTTTATAAACGCAAATAAGACTATGTAGTTAAATCCGGAATAGCTGTTTTAGTTTTGGAGTTTTTGTCGATGGTGTCTTTTTGGCAAATTTTTAGCGTTTTTGACCGTGCCAAATGGCTTCAAAACGATATAGTCTGCATTATCTCCGAAACTAATACGAATAGAAAAACCATACTGCATCACTTAGGGTAGTTTATAAACGCAAATAAGACTATGTAGTTAAATCCGGAATAGCTGTTTTAGTTTTGGAGTTATTGTCGATGGTGTCATTTTGGCAAATTTTTAGCGTTTTTCACCGTGCCAAATGGCTACAAAATCCTATAGTCTGCATTATCTCCGAAACTAATACGAATAGAAAAACCATACTGCATCACTTAGGGTAGTTTATAAACGCAAATAAGACTGTGTAGTTAAATCCGGAATAGCTGTTTTAGTTTTGGAGTTTTTGTCGATGGTGTCTTTTTGGCAAATTTTTAGCGTTTTTGACCGTGCCAAATGGCTTCAAAACGATATAGTCTGCATTATCTCCGAAACTAATACGAATAGAAAAACCATACTGCATCACTTAGGGTAGTTTATAAACGCAAATAAGACTGTGTAGTTAAATCCGGAATAGCTGTTTTAGTTTTGGAGTTATTGTCGATGGTGTCATTTTGGCAAATTTTTAGCGTTTTTCACCGTGCCAAATGGCTACAAAATCCTATAGTCTGCATTATCTCCGAAACTAATACGAATAGAAAAACCATACTGCATCACTTAGGGTAGTTTATAAACGCAAATAAGACTGTGTAGTTAAATCCGGAATAGCTGTTTTAGTTTTGGAGTTATTGTCGATGGTGTCTTTTTGGCAAATTTTTAGCGTTTTTCACCGTGCCAAATGGCTACAAAATCCTATAGTCTGCATTATCTCCGAAACTAATACGAATAGAAAAACCATACTGCATCACTTAGGGTAGTTTATAAACGCAAATAAGACTGTGTAGTTAAATCCGGAATAGCTGTTTTAGTTTTGGAGTTATTGTCGATGGTGTCTTTTTGGCAAATTTTTAGCGTTTTTGACCGTGCCAAATGGCTTCAAAACGATATAGTCTGCATTATCTCCGAAACTAATACGAATAGAAAAACCATACTGCATCACTTAGGGTAGTTTATAAACGCAAATAAGACTGTGTAGTTAAATCCGGAATAGCTGTTTTAGTTTTGGAGTTATTGTCGATGGTGTCATTTTGGCAAATTTTTAGCGTTTTTCACCGTGCCAAATGGCTACAAAATCCTATAGTCTGCATTATCTCCGAAACTAATACGAATAGAAAAACCATACTGCATCACTTAGGGTAGTTTATAAACGCAAATAAGACTGTGTAGTTAAATCCGGAATAGCTGTTTTAGTTTTGGAGTTTTTGTCGATGGTGTCTTTTTGGCAAATTTTTAGCGTTTTTGACCGTGCCAAATGGCTTCAAAACGATATAGTCTGCATTATCTCCGAAACTAATACGAATAGAAAAACCATACTGCATCACTTAGGGTAGTTTATAAACGCAAATAAGACTGTGTAGTTAAATCCGGAATAGCTGTTTTAGTTTTGGAGTTATTGTCGATGGTGTCATTTTGGCAAATTTTTAGCGTTTTTCACCGTGCCAAATGGCTACAAAATCCTATAGTCTGCATTATCTCCGAAACTAATACGAATAGAAAAACCATACTGCATCACTTAGGGTAGTTTATAAACGCAAATAAGACTGTGTAGTTAAATCCGGAATAGCTGTTTTAGTTTTGGAGTTTTTGTCGATGGTGTCTTTTTGGCAAATTTTTAGCGTTTTTGACCGTGCCAAATGGCTTCAAAACGATATAGTCTGCATTATCTCCGAAACTAATACGAATAGAAAAACCATACTGCATCACTTAGGGTAGTTTATAAACGCAAATAAGACTGTGTAGTTAAATCCGGAATAGCTGTTTTAGTTTTGGAGTTATTGTCGATGGTGTCATTTTGGCAAATTTTTAGCGTTTTTCACCGTGCCAAATGGCTACAAAATCCTATAGTCTGCATTATCTCCGAAACTAATACGAATAGAAAAACCATACTGCATCACTTAGGGTAGTTTATAAACGCAAATAAGACTGTGTAGTTAAATCCGGAATAGCTGTTTTAGTTTTGGAGTTTTTGTCGATGGTGTCTTTTTGGCAAATTTTCAGCGTTTTTGACCGTGCGAAATGGCTACAAAACGATATAGTCTGCATTATCTCCGAAACTAATACGAATAGAAAAACCATACTGCATCACTTAGGGTAGTTTATAAACGCAAATAAGACTGTGTAGTTAAATCCGGAATAGCTGTTTTAGTTTTGGAGTTATTGTCGATGGTGTCATTTTGGCAAATTTTTAGCGTTTTTCACCGTGCCAAATGGCTACAAAATCCTATAGTCTCAATTATCTCCGAAACTAATACGAATAGAAAAACCATACTGCATCACTTAGGGTAGTTTATAAACGCAAATAAGACTGTGTAGTTAAATCCGGAATAGCTGTTTTAGTTTTGGAGTTTTTGTCGATGGTGTCTTTTTGGCAAATTTTTAGCGTTTTTGACCGTGCCAAATGGCTTCAAAACGATATAGTCTGCATTATCTCCGAAACTAATACGAATAGAAAAACCATACTGCATCACTTAGGGTAGTTTATAAACGCAAATAAGACTGTGTAGTTAAATCCGGAATAGCTGTTTTAGTTTTGGAGTTATTGTCGATGGTGTCATTTTGGCAAATTTTTAGCGTTTTTCACCGTGCCAAATGGCTACAAAATCCTATAGTCTGCATTATCTCCGAAACTAATACGAATAGAAAAACCATACTGCATCACTTAGGGTAGTTTATAAACGCAAATAAGACTGTGTAGTTAAATCCGGAATAGCTGTTTTAGTTTTGGAGTTATTGTCGATGGTGTCTTTTTGGCAAATTTTTAGCGTTTTTCACCGTGCCAAATGGCTACAAAATCCTATAGTCTGCATTATCTCCGAAACTAATACGAATAGAAAAACCATACTGCATCACTTAGGGTAGTTTATAAACGCAAATAAGACTGTGTAGTTAAATCCGGAATAGCTGTTTTAGTTTTGGAGTTTTTGTCGATGGTGTCTTTTTGGCAAATTTTTAGCGTTTTTGACCGTGCCAAATGGCTTCAAAACGATATAGTCTGCATTATCTCCGAAACTAATACGAATAGAAAAACCATACTGCATCACTTAGGGTAGTTTATAAACGCAAATAAGACTGTGTAGTTAAATCCGGAATAGCTGTTTTAGTTTTGGAGTTATTGTCGATGGTGTCATTTTGGCAAATTTTTAGCGTTTTTCACCGTGCCAAATGGCTACAAAATCCTATAGTCTGCATTATCTCCGAAACTAATACGAATAGAAAAACCATACTGCATCACTTAGGGTAGTTTATAAACGCAAATAAGACTGTGTAGTTAAATCCGGAATAGCTGTTTTAGTTTTGGAGTTTTTGTCGATGGTGTCTTTTTGGCAAATTTTTAGCGTTTTTGACCGTGCCAAATGGCTTCAAAACGATATAGTCTGCATTATCTCCGAAACTAATACGAATAGAAAAACCATACTGCATCACTTAGGGTAGTTTATAAACGCAAATAAGACTGTGTAGTTAAATCCGGAATAGCTGTTTTAGTTTTGGAGTTATTGTCGATGGTGTCATTTTGGCAAATTTTTAGCGTTTTTCACCGTGCCAAATGGCTACAAAATCCTATAGTCTGCATTATCTCCGAAACTAATACGAATAGAAAAACCATACTGCATCACTTAGGGTAGTTTATAAACGCAAATAAGACTGTGTAGTTAAATCCGGAATAGCTGTTTTAGTTTTGGAGTTTTTGTCGATGGTGTCTTTTTGGCAAATTTTTAGCGTTTTTGACCGTGCCAAATGGCTTCAAAACGATATAGTCTGCATTATCTCCGAAACTAATACGAATAGAAAAACCATACTGCATCACTTAGGGTAGTTTATAAACGCAAATAAGACTGTGTAGTTAAATCCGGAATAGCTGTTTTAGTTTTGGAGTTATTGTCGATGGTGTCATTTTGGCAAATTTTTAGCGTTTTTCACCGTGCCAAATGGCTACAAAATCCTATAGTCTGCATTATCTCCGAAACTAATACGAATAGAAAAACCATACTGCATCACTTAGGGTAGTTTATAAACGCAAATAAGACTGTGTAGTTAAATCCGGAATAGCTGTTTTAGTTTTGGAGTTATTGTCGATGGTGTCTTTTTGGCAAATTTTTAGCGTTTTTGACCGTGCCAAATGGCTTCAAAACGATATAGTCTGCATTATCTCCGAAACTAATACGAATAGAAAAACCATACTGCATCACTTAGGGTAGTTTATAAACGCAAATAAGACTGTGTAGTTAAATCCGGAATAGCTGTTTTAGTTTTGGAGTTATTGTCGATGGTGTCATTTTGGCAAATTTTTAGCGTTTTTCACCGTGCCAAATGGCTACAAAATCCTATAGTCTGCATTATCTCCGAAACTAATACGAATAGAAAAACCATACTGCATCACTTAGGGTAGTTTATAAACGCAAATAAGACTGTGTAGTTAAATCCGGAATAGCTGTTTTAGTTTTGGAGTTTTTGTCGATGGTGTCTTTTTGGCAAATTTTTAGCGTTTTTGACCGTGCCAAATGGCTCCAAAATCCTATAGTCTGCATTATCTCCGAAACTAATACGAATAGAAAAACCATACTGCATCACTTAGGGTAGTTTATAAACGCAAATAAGACTGTGTAGTTAAATCCGGAATAGCTGTTTTAGTTTTGGAGTTATTGTCGATGGTGTCATTTTGGCAAATTTTTAGCGTTTTTCACCGTGCCAAATGGCTACAAAATCCTATAGTCTGCATTATCTCCGAAACTAATACGAATAGAAAAACCATACTGCATCACTTAGGGTAGTTTATAAACGCAAATAAGACTGTGTAGTTAAATCCGGAATAGCTGTTTTAGTTTTGGAGTTTTTGTCGATGGTGTCTTTTTGGCAAATTTTTAGCGTTTTTGACGGTGCCAAATGGCTACAAAATCCTATAGTCTGCATTATCTCCGAAACTAATACGAATAGAAAAACCATACTGCATCACTTAGGGTAGTTTATAAACGCAAATAAGACTGTGTAGTTAAATCCGGAATAGCTGTTTTAGTTTTGGAGTTTTTGTCGATGGTGTCTTTTTGGCAAATTTTTAGCGTTTTTCACCGTGCCAAATGGCTTCAAAATCCTATAGTCTGCATTATCTCCGAAACTAATACGAATAGAAAAACCATACTGCATCACTTAGGGTAGTTTATAAACGCAAATAAGACTGTGTAGTTAAATCCGGAATAGCTGTTTTAGTTTTGGAGTTATTGTCGATGGTGTCATTTTGGCAAATTTTTAGCGTTTTTCACCGTGCCAAATGGCTACAAAATCCTATAGTCTGCATTATCTCCGAAACTAATACGAATAGAAAAACCATACTGCATCACTTAGGGTAGTTTATAAACGCAAATAAGACTGTGTAGTTAAATCCGGAATAGCTGTTTTAGTTTTGGAGTTTTTGTCGATGGTGTCTTTTTGGCAAATTTTTAGCGTTTTTGACCGTGCCAAATGGCTACAAAATCCTATAGTCTGCATTATCTCCGAAACTAATACGAATAGAAAAACCATACTGCATCACTTAGGGTAGTTTATAAACGCAAATAAGACTGTGTAGTTAAATCCGGAATAGCTGTTTTAGTTTTGGAGTTTTTGTCGATGGTGTCTTTTTGGCAAATTTTTAGCGTTTTTGACCGTGCCAAATGGCTTCAAAACGATATAGTCTGCATTATCTCCGAAACTAATACGAATAGAAAAACCATACTGCATCACTTAGGGTAGTTTATAAACGCAAATAAGACTGTGTAGTTAAATCCGGAATAGCTGTTTTAGTTTTGGAGTTATTGTCGATGGTGTCATTTTGGCAAATTTTTAGCGTTTTTCACCGTGCCAAATGGCTACAAAATCCTATAGTCTGCATTATCTCCGAAACTAATACGAATAGAAAAACCATACTGCATCACTTAGGGTAGTTTATAAACGCAAATAAGACTGTGTAGTTAAATCCGGAATAGCTGTTTTAGTTTTGGAGTTTTTGTCGATGGTGTCTTTTTGGCAAATTTTTAGCGTTTTTGACCGTGCCAAATGGCTACAAAATCCTATAGTCTGCATTATCTCCGAAACTAATACGAATAGAAAAACCATACTGCATCACTTAGGGTAGTTTATAAACGCAAATAAGACTGTGTAGTTAAATCCGGAATAGCTGTTTTAGTTTTGGAGTTTTTGTCGATGGTGTCTTTTTGGCAAATTTTTAGCGTTTTTGACCGTGCCAAATGGCTTCAAAACGATATAGTCTGCATTATCTCCGAAACTAATACGAATAGAAAAACCATACTGCATCACTTAGGGTAGTTTATAAACGCAAATAAGACTATGTAGTTAAATCCGGAATAGCTGTTTTAGTTTTGGAGTTATTGTCGATGGTGTCATTTTGGCAAATTTTTAGCGTTTTTCACCGTGCCAAATGGCTACAAAATCCTATAGTCTGCATTATCTCCGAAACTAATACGAATAGAAAAACCATACTGCATCACTTAGGGTAGTTTATAAACGCAAATAAGACTATGTAGTTAAATCCGGAATAGCTGTTTTAGTTTTGGAGTTTTTGTCGATGGTGTCTTTTTGGCAAATTTTTAGCGTTTTTGACCGTGCCAAATGGCTTCAAAACGATATAGTCTGCATTATCTCCGAAACTAATACGAATAGAAAAACCATACTGCATCACTTAGGGTAGTTTATAAACGCAAATAAGACTATGTAGTTAAATCCGGAATAGCTGTTTTAGTTTTGGAGTTATTGTCGATGGTGTCATTTTGGCAAATTTTTAGCGTTTTTCACCGTGCCAAATGGCTACAAAATCCTATAGTCTGCATTATCTCCGAAACTAATACGAATAGAAAAACCATACTGCATCACTTAGGGTAGTTTATAAACGCAAATAAGACTGTGTAGTTAAATCCGGAATAGCTGTTTTAGTTTTGGAGTTTTTGTCGATGGTGTCTTTTTGGCAAATTTTTAGCGTTTTTGACCGTGCCAAATGGCTTCAAAACGATATAGTCTGCATTATCTCCGAAACTAATACGAATAGAAAAACCATACTGCATCACTTAGGGTAGTTTATAAACGCAAATAAGACTATGTAGTTAAATCCGGAATAGCTGTTTTAGTTTTGGAGTTATTGTCGATGGTGTCATTTTGGCAAATTTTTAGCGTTTTTCACCGTGCCAAATGGCTACAAAATCCTATAGTCTGCATTATCTCCGAAACTAATACGAATAGAAAAACCATACTGCATCACTTAGGGTAGTTTATAAACGCAAATAAGACTGTGTAGTTAAATCCGGAATAGCTGTTTTAGTTTTGGAGTTTTTGTCGATGGTGTCTTTTTGGCAAATTTTTAGCGTTTTTGACCGTGCCAAATGGCTTCAAAACGATATAGTCTGCATTATCTCCGAAACTAATACGAATAGAAAAACCATACTGCATCACTTAGGGTAGTTTATAAACGCAAATAAGACTGTGTAGTTAAATCCGGAATAGCTGTTTTAGTTTTGGAGTTATTGTCGATGGTGTCATTTTGGCAAATTTTTAGCGTTTTTCACCGTGCCAAATGGCTACAAAATCCTATAGTCTGCATTATCTCCGAAACTAATACGAATAGAAAAACCATACTGCATCACTTAGGGTAGTTTATAAACGCAAATAAGACTGTGTAGTTAAATCCGGAATAGCTGTTTTAGTTTTGGAGTTTTTGTCGATGGTGTCTTTTTGGCAAATTTTTAGCGTTTTTGACCGTGCCAAATGGCTTCAAAACGATATAGTCTGCATTATCTCCGAAACTAATACGAATAGAAAAACCATACTGCATCACTTAGGGTAGTTTATAAACGCAAACAAGACTATGTAGTTAAATCCGGAATAGCTGTTTTAGTTTTGGAGTTATTGTCGATGGTGTCATTTTGGCAAATTTTTAGCGTTTTTCACCGTGCCAAATGGCTACAAAATCCTATAGTCTGCATTATCTCCGAAACTAATACGAATAGAAAAACCATACTGCATCACTTAGGGTAGTTTATAAACGCAAATAAGACTGTGTAGTTAAATCCGGAATAGCTGTTTTAGTTTTGGAGTTTTTGTCGATGGTGTCTTTTTGGCAAATTTTTAGCGTTTTTGACCGTGCCAAATGGCTTCAAAACGATATAGTCTGCATTATCTCCGAAACTAATACGAATAGAAAAACCATACTGCATCACTTAGGGTAGTTTATAAACGCAAACAAGACTATGTAGTTAAATCCGGAATAGCTGTTTTAGTTTTGGAGTTATTGTCGATGGTGTCATTTTGGCAAATTTTTAGCGTTTTTCACCGTGCCAAATGGCTACAAAATCCTATAGTCTGCATTATCTCCGAAACTAATACGAATAGAAAAACCATACTGCATCACTTAGGGTAGTTTATAAACGCAAATAAGACTGTGTAGTTAAATCCGGAATAGCTGTTTTAGTTTTGGAGTTATTGTCGATGGTGTCTTTTTGGCAAATTTTTAGCGTTTTTGACCGTGCCAAATGGCTTCAAAACGATATAGTCTGCATTATCTCCGAAACTAATACGAATAGAAAAACCATACTGCATCACTTAGGGTAGTTTATAAACGCAAATAAGACTGTGTAGTTAAATCCGGAATAGCTGTTTTAGTTTTGGAGTTATTGTCGATGGTGTCATTTTGGCAAATTTTTAGCGTTTTTCACCGTGCCAAATGGCTACAAAATCCTATAGTCTGCATTATCTCCGAAACTAATACGAATAGAAAAACCATACTGCATCACTTAGGGTAGTTTATAAACGCAAACAAGACTATGTAGTTAAATCCGGAATAGCTGTTTTAGTTTTGGAGTTTTTGTCGATGGTGTCTTTTTGGCAAATTTTTAGCGTTTTTGACCGTGCCAAATGGCTTCAAAACGATATAGTCTGCATTATCTCCGAAACTAATACGAATAGAAAAACCATACTGCATCACTTAGGGTAGTTTATAAACGCAAATAAGACTGTGTAGTTAAATCCGGAATAGCTGTTTTAGTTTTGGAGTTATTGTCGATGGTGTCATTTTGGCAAATTTTTAGCGTTTTTCACCGTGCCAAATGGCTACAAAATCCTATAGTCTGCATTATCTCCGAAACTAATACGAATAGAAAAACCATACTGCATCACTTAGGGTAGTTTATAAACGCAAATAAGACTATGTAGTTAAATCCGGAATAGCTGTTTTAGTTTTGGAGTTTTTGTCGATGGTGTCTTTTTGGCAAATTTTTAGCGTTTTTGACCGTGCCAAATGGCTTCAAAACGATATAGTCTCAATTATCTCCGAAACTAATACGAATAGAAAAACCATACTGCATCACTTAGGGTAGTTTATAAACGCAAACAAGACTATGTAGTTAAATCCGGAATAGCTGTTTTAGTTTTGGAGTTATTGTCGATGGTGTCATTTTGGCAAATTTTTAGCGTTTTTCACCGTGCCAAATGGCTACAAAATCCTATAGTCTGCATTATCTCCGAAACTAATACGAATAGAAAAACCATACTGCATCACTTAGGGTAGTTTATAAACGCAAATAAGACTGTGTAGTTAAATCCGGAATAGCTGTTTTAGTTTTGGAGTTATTGTCGATGGTGTCTTTTTGGCAAATTTTTAGCGTTTTTGACCGTGCCAAATGGCTTCAAAACGATATAGTCTGCATTATCTCCGAAACTAATACGAATAGAAAAACCATACTGCATCACTTAGGGTAGTTTATAAACGCAAATAAGACTATGTAGTTAAATCCGGAATAGCTGTTTTAGTTTTGGAGTTATTGTCGATGGTGTCATTTTGGCAAATTTTTAGCGTTTTTCACCGTGCCAAATGGCTACAAAATCCTATAGTCTGCATTATCTCCGAAACTAATACGAATAGAAAAACCATACTGCATCACTTAGGGTAGTTTATAAACGCAAACAAGACTATGTAGTTAAATCCGGAATAGCTGTTTTAGTTTTGGAGTTTTTGTCGATGGTGTCTTTTTGGCAAATTTTTAGCGTTTTTGACCGTGCCAAATGGCTTCAAAACGATATAGTCTCAATTATCTCCGAAACTAATACGAATAGAAAAACCATACTGCATCACTTAGGGTAGTTTATAAACGCAAATAAGACTATGTAGTTAAATCCGGAATAGCTGTTTTAGTTTTGGAGTTATTGTCGATGGTGTCATTTTGGCAAATTTTTAGCGTTTTTCACCGTGCCAAATGGCTACAAAATCCTATAGTCTGCATTATCTCCGAAACTAATACGAATAGAAAAACCATACTGCATCACTTAGGGTAGTTTATAAACGCAAACAAGACTATGTAGTTAAATCCGGAATAGCTGTTTTAGTTTTGGAGTTTTTGTCGATGGTGTCTTTTTGGCAAATTTTTAGCGTTTTTGACCGTGCCAAATGGCTTCAAAACGATATAGTCTCAATTATCTCCGAAACTAATACGAATAGAAAAACCATACTGCATCACTTAGGGTAGTTTATAAACGCAAACAAGACTATGTAGTTAAATCCGGAATAGCTGTTTTAGTTTTGGAGTTATTGTCGATGGTGTCATTTTGGCAAATTTTTAGCGTTTTTCACCGTGCCAAATGGCTACAAAATCCTATAGTCTGCATTATCTCCGAAACTAATACGAATAGAAAAACCATACTGCATCACTTAGGGTAGTTTATAAACGCAAACAAGACTATGTAGTTAAATCCGGAATAGCTGTTTTAGTTTTGGAGTTTTTGTCGATGGTGTCTTTTTGGCAAATTTTTAGCGTTTTTGACCGTGCCAAATGGCTTCAAAACGATATAGTCTGCATTATCTCCGAAACTAATACGAATAGAAAAACCATACTGCATCACTTAGGGTAGTTTATAAACGCAAACAAGACTATGTAGTTAAATCCGGAATAGCTGTTTTAGTTTTGGAGTTATTGTCGATGGTGTCATTTTGGCAAATTTTTAGCGTTTTTCACCGTGCCAAATGGCTACAAAATCCTATAGTCTCAATTATCTCCGAAACTAATACGAATAGAAAAACCATACTGCATCACTTAGGGTAGTTTATAAACGCAAACAAGACTATGTAGTTAAATCCGGAATAGCTGTTTTAGTTTTGGAGTTTTTGTCGATGGTGTCTTTTTGGCAAATTTTTAGCGTTTTTGACCGTGCCAAATGGCTTCAAAACGATATAGTCTGCATTATCTCCGAAACTAATACGAATAGAAAAACCATACTGCATCACTTAGGGTAGTTTATAAACGCAAACAAGACTATGTAGTTAAATCCGGAATAGCTGTTTTAGTTTTGGAGTTATTGTCGATGGTGTCATTTTGGCAAATTTTTAGCGTTTTTCACCGTGCCAAATGGCTACAAAATCCTATAGTCTGCATTATCTCCGAAACTAATACGAATAGAAAAACCATACTGCATCACTTAGGGTAGTTTATAAACGCAAATAAGACTGTGTAGTTAAATCCGGAATAGCTGTTTTAGTTTTGGAGTTATTGTCGATGGTGTCTTTTTGGCAAATTTTTAGCGTTTTTCACCGTGCCAAATGGCTACAAAATCCTATAGTCTGCATTATCTCCGAAACTAATACGAATAGAAAAACCATACTGCATCACTTAGGGTAGTTTATAAACGCAAACAAGACTATGTAGTTAAATCCGGAATAGCTGTTTTAGTTTTGGAGTTTTTGTCGATGGTGTCTTTTTGGCAAATTTTTAGCGTTTTTGACCGTGCCAAATGGCTTCAAAACGATATAGTCTGCATTATCTCCGAAACTAATACGAATAGAAAAACCATACTGCATCACTTAGGGTAGTTTATAAACGCAAACAAGACTATGTAGTTAAATCCGGAATAGCTGTTTTAGTTTTGGAGTTATTGTCGATGGTGTCATTTTGGCAAATTTTTAGCGTTTTTCACCGTGCCAAATGGCTACAAAATCCTATAGTCTGCATTATCTCCGAAACTAATACGAATAGAAAAACCATACTGCATCACTTAGGGTAGTTTATAAACGCAAACAAGACTATGTAGTTAAATCCGGAATAGCTGTTTTAGTTTTGGAGTTTTTGTCGATGGTGTCTTTTTGGCAAATTTTTAGCGTTTTTGACCGTGCCAAATGGCTTCAAAACGATATAGTCTCAATTATCTCCGAAACTAATACGAATAGAAAAACCATACTGCATCACTTAGGGTAGTTTATAAACGCAAACAAGACTATGTAGTTAAATCCGGAATAGCTGTTTTAGTTTTGGAGTTATTGTCGATGGTGTCATTTTGGCAAATTTTTAGCGTTTTTCACCGTGCCAAATGGCTACAAAATCCTATAGTCTCAATTATCTCCGAAACTAATACGAATAGAAAAACCATACTGCATCACTTAGGGTAGTTTATAAACGCAAACAAGACTATGTAGTTAAATCCGGAATAGCTGTTTTAGTTTTGGAGTTTTTGTCGATGGTGTCTTTTTGGCAAATTTTTAGCGTTTTTGACCGTGCCAAATGGCTTCAAAACGATATAGTCTCAATTATCTCCGAAACTAATACGAATAGAAAAACCATACTGCATCACTTAGGGTAGTTTATAAACGCAAACAAGACTGTGTAGTTAAATCCGGAATAGCTGTTTTAGTTTTGGAGTTATTGTCGATGGTGTCATTTTGGCAAATTTTTAGCGTTTTTCACCGTGCCAAATGGCTACAAAATCCTATAGTCTGCATTATCTCCGAAACTAATACGAATAGAAAAACCATACTGCATCACTTAGGGTAGTTTATAAACGCAAACAAGACTATGTAGTTAAATCCGGAATAGCTGTTTTAGTTTTGGAGTTATTGTCGATGGTGTCTTTTTGGCAAATTTTTAGCGTTTTTGACCGTGCCAAATGGCTTCAAAACGATATAGTCTCAATTATCTCCGAAACTAATACGAATAGAAAAACCATACTGCATCACTTAGGGTAGTTTATAAACGCAAATAAGACTGTGTAGTTAAATCCGGAATAGCTGTTTTAGTTTTGGAGTTATTGTCGATGGTGTCATTTTGGCAAATTTTTAGCGTTTTTCACCGTGCCAAATGGCTACAAAATCCTATAGTCTCAATTATCTCCGAAACTAATACGAATAGAAAAACCATACTGCATCACTTAGGGTAGTTTATAAACGCAAACAAGACTATGTAGTTAAATCCGGAATAGCTGTTTTAGTTTTGGAGTTTTTGTCGATGGTGTCTTTTTGGCAAATTTTTAGCGTTTTTGACCGTGCCAAATGGCTCCAAAATGCTATAGTCTGCATTATCTCCGAAACTAATACGAATAGAAAAACCATACTGCATCACTTAGGGTAGTTTATAAACGCAAACAAGACTATGTAGTTAAATCCGGAATAGCTGTTTTAGTTTTGGAGTTATTGTCGATGGTGTCATTTTGGCAAATTTTTAGCGTTTTTCACCGTGCCAAATGGCTACAAAATCCTATAGTCTCAATTATCTCCGAAACTAATACGAATAGAAAAACCATACTGCATCACTTAGGGTAGTTTATAAACGCAAACAAGACTATGTAGTTAAATCCGGAATAGCTGTTTTAGTTTTGGAGTTTTTGTCGATGGTGTCTTTTTGGCAAATTTTTAGCGTTTTTGACCGTGCCAAATGGCTACAAAATCCTATAGTCTGCATTATCTCCGAAACTAATACGAATAGAAAAACCATACTGCATCACTTAGGGTAGTTTATAAACGCAAATAAGACTATGTAGTTAAATCCGGAATAGCTGTTTTAGTTTTGGAGTTTTTGTCGATGGTGTCTTTTTGGCAAATTTTTAGCGTTTTTCACCGTGCCAAATGGCTTCAAAATCCTATAGTCTCAATTATCTCCGAAACTAATACGAATAGAAAAACCATACTGCATCACTTAGGGTAGTTTATAAACGCAAACAAGACTATGTAGTTAAATCCGGAATAGCTGTTTTAGTTTTGGAGTTATTGTCGATGGTGTCATTTTGGCAAATTTTTAGCGTTTTTCACCGTGCCAAATGGCTACAAAATCCTATAGTCTGCATTATCTCCGAAACTAATACGAATAGAAAAACCATACTGCATCACTTAGGGTAGTTTATAAACGCAAACAAGACTATGTAGTTAAATCCGGAATAGCTGTTTTAGTTTTGGAGTTATTGTCGATGGTGTCTTTTTGGCAAATTTTTAGCGTTTTTGACCGTGCCAAATGGCTACAAAATCCTATAGTCTGCATTATCTCCGAAACTAATACGAATAGAAAAACCATACTGCATCACTTAGGGTAGTTTATAAACGCAAACAAGACTATGTAGTTAAATCCGGAATAGCTGTTTTAGTTTTGGAGTTTTTGTCGATGGTGTCTTTTTGGCAAATTTTTAGCGTTTTTGACCGTGCCAAATGGCTTCAAAACGATATAGTCTCAATTATCTCCGAAACTAATACGAATAGAAAAACCATACTGCATCACTTAGGGTAGTTTATAAACGCAAACAAGACTATGTAGTTAAATCCGGAATAGCTGTTTTAGTTTTGGAGTTATTGTCGATGGTGTCATTTTGGCAAATTTTTAGCGTTTTTCACCGTGCCAAATGGCTACAAAATCCTATAGTCTCAATTATCTCCGAAACTAATACGAATAGAAAAACCATACTGCATCACTTAGGGTAGTTTATAAACGCAAACAAGACTATGTAGTTAAATCCGGAATAGCTGTTTTAGTTTTGGAGTTTTTGTCGATGGTGTCTTTTTGGCAAATTTTTAGCGTTTTTGACCGTGCCAAATGGCTACAAAATCCTATAGTCTGCATTATCTCCGAAACTAATACGAATAGAAAAACCATACTGCATCACTTAGGGTAGTTTATAAACGCAAACAAGACTATGTAGTTAAATCCGGAATAGCTGTTTTAGTTTTGGAGTTTTTGTCGATGGTGTCTTTTTGGCAAATTTTTAGCGTTTTTGACCGTGCCAAATGGCTTCAAAACGATATAGTCTCAATTATCTCCGAAACTAATACGAATAGAAAAACCATACTGCATCACTTAGGGTAGTTTATAAACGCAAACAAGACTATGTAGTTAAATCCGGAATAGCTGTTTTAGTTTTGGAGTTATTGTCGATGGTGTCATTTTGGCAAATTTTTAGCGTTTTTCACCGTGCCAAATGGCTACAAAATCCTATAGTCTGCATTATCTCCGAAACTAATACGAATAGAAAAACCATACTGCATCACTTAGGGTAGTTTATAAACGCAAACAAGACTATGTAGTTAAATCCGGAATAGCTGTTTTAGTTTTGGAGTTTTTGTCGATGGTGTCTTTTTGGCAAATTTTTAGCGTTTTTGACCGTGCCAAATGGCTTCAAAACGATATAGTCTCAATTATCTCCGAAACTAATACGAATAGAAAAACCATACTGCATCACTTAGGGTAGTTTATAAACGCAAACAAGACTATGTAGTTAAATCCGGAATAGCTGTTTTAGTTTTGGAGTTATTGTCGATGGTGTCATTTTGGCAAATTTTTAGCGTTTTTCACCGTGCCAAATGGCTACAAAATCCTATAGTCTCAATTATCTCCGAAACTAATACGAATAGAAAAACCATACTGCATCACTTAGGGTAGTTTATAAACGCAAACAAGACTGTGTAGTTAAATCCGGAATAGCTGTTTTAGTTTTGGAGTTTTTGTCGATGGTGTCTTTTTGGCAAATTTTTAGCGTTTTTGACCGTGCCAAATGGCTTCAAAACGATATAGTCTCAATTATCTCCGAAACTAATACGAATAGAAAAACCATACTGCATCACTTAGGGTAGTTTATAAACGCAAACAAGACTATGTAGTTAAATCCGGAATAGCTGTTTTAGTTTTGGAGTTATTGTCGATGGTGTCATTTTGGCAAATTTTTAGCGTTTTTCACCGTGCCAAATGGCTACAAAATCCTATAGTCTCAATTATCTCCGAAACTAATACGAATAGAAAAACCATACTGCATCACTTAGGGTAGTTTATAAACGCAAACAAGACTATGTAGTTAAATCCGGAATAGCTGTTTTAGTTTTGGAGTTTTTGTCGATGGTGTCTTTTTGGCAAATTTTTAGCGTTTTTGACCGTGCCAAATGGCTTCAAAACGATATAGTCTCAATTATCTCCGAAACTAATACGAATAGAAAAACCATACTGCATCACTTAGGGTAGTTTATAAACGCAAACAAGACTATGTAGTTAAATCCGGAATAGCTGTTTTAGTTTTGGAGTTATTGTCGATGGTGTCATTTTGGCAAATTTTTAGCGTTTTTCACCGTGCCAAATGGCTACAAAATCCTATAGTCTCAATTATCTCCGAAACTAATACGAATAGAAAAACCATACTGCATCACTTAGGGTAGTTTATAAACGCAAACAAGACTATGTAGTTAAATCCGGAATAGCTGTTTTAGTTTTGGAGTTTTTGTCGATGGTGTCTTTTTGGCAAATTTTTAGCGTTTTTGACCGTGCCAAATGGCTTCAAAACGATATAGTCTCAATTATCTCCGAAACTAATAGCAATAGAAAAACCATACTGCATCACTTAGGGTAGTTTATAAACGCAAACAAGACTATGTAGTTAAATCCGGAATAGCTGTTTTAGTTTTGGAGTTATTGTCGATGGTGTCATTTTGGCAAATTTTTAGCGTTTTTCACCGTGCCAAATGGCTACAAAATCCTATAGTCTCAATTATCTCCGAAACTAATACGAATAGAAAAACCATACTGCATCACTTAGGGTAGTTTATAAACGCAAACAAGACTATGTAGTTAAATCCGGAATAGCTGTTTTAGTTTTGGAGTTTTTGTCGATGGTGTCTTTTTGGCAAATTTTTAGCGTTTTTGACCGTGCCAAATGGCTTCAAAACGATATAGTCTCAATTATCTCCGAAACTAATACGAATAGAAAAACCATACTGCATCACTTAGGGTAGTTTATAAACGCAAACAAGACTATGTAGTTAAATCCGGAATAGCTGTTTTAGTTTTGGAGTTATTGTCGATGGTGTCATTTTGGCAAATTTTTAGCGTTTTTCACCGTGCCAAATGGCTACAAAATCCTATAGTCTCAATTATCTCCGAAACTAATACGAATAGAAAAACCATACTGCATCACTTAGGGTAGTTTATAAACGCAAACAAGACTATGTAGTTAAATCCGGAATAGCTGTTTTAGTTTTGGAGTTATTGTCGATGGTGTCTTTTTGGCAAATTTTTAGCGTTTTTGACCGTGCCAAATGGCTTCAAAACGATATAGTCTCAATTATCTCCGAAACTAATACGAATAGAAAAACCATACTGCATCACTTAGGGTAGTTTATAAACGCAAACAAGACTATGTAGTTAAATCCGGAATAGCTGTTTTAGTTTTGGAGTTATTGTCGATGGTGTCATTTTGGCAAATTTTTAGCGTTTTTCACCGTGCCAAATGGCTACAAAATCCTATAGTCTCAATTATCTCCGAAACTAATACGAATAGAAAAACCATACTGCATCACTTAGGGTAGTTTATAAACGCAAACAAGACTATGTAGTTAAATCCGGAATAGCTGTTTTAGTTTTGGAGTTTTTGTCGATGGTGTCTTTTTGGCAAATTTTTAGCGTTTTTGACCGTGCCAAATGGCTTCAAAACGATATAGTCTCAATTATCTCCGAAACTAATACGAATAGAAAAACCATACTGCATCACTTAGGGTAGTTTATAAACGCAAACAAGACTATGTAGTTAAATCCGGAATAGCTGTTTTAGTTTTGGAGTTATTGTCGATGGTGTCATTTTGGCAAATTTTTAGCGTTTTTCACCGTGCCAAATGGCTACAAAATCCTATAGTCTCAATTATCTCCGAAACTAATACGAATAGAAAAACCATACTGCATCACTTAGGGTAGTTTATAAACGCAAACAAGACTATGTAGTTAAATCCGGAATAGCTGTTTTAGTTTTGGAGTTATTGTCGATGGTGTCTTTTTGGCAAATTTTTAGCGTTTTTGACCGTGCCAAATGGCTTCAAAACGATATAGTCTCAATTATCTCCGAAACTAATACGAATAGAAAAACCATACTGCATCACTTAGGGTAGTTTATAAACGCAAACAAGACTATGTAGTTAAATCCGGAATAGCTGTTTTAGTTTTGGAGTTATTGTCGATGGTGTCATTTTGGCAAATTTTTAGCGTTTTTCACCGTGCCAAATGGCTACAAAATCCTATAGTCTCAATTATCTCCGAAACTAATACGAATAGAAAAACCATACTGCATCACTTAGGGTAGTTTATAAACGCAAACAAGACTATGTAGTTAAATCCGGAATAGCTGTTTTAGTTTTGGAGTTTTTGTCGATGGTGTCTTTTTGGCAAATTTTTAGCGTTTTTGACCGTGCCAAATGGCTTCAAAACGATATAGTCTCAATTATCTCCGAAACTAATACGAATAGAAAAACCATACTGCATCACTTAGGGTAGTTTATAAACGCAAACAAGACTATGTAGTTAAATCCGGAATAGCTGTTTTAGTTTTGGAGTTATTGTCGATGGTGTCATTTTGGCAAATTTTTAGCGTTTTTCACCGTGCCAAATGGCTACAAAATCCTATAGTCTCAATTATCTCCGAAACTAATACGAATAGAAAAACCATACTGCATCACTTAGGGTAGTTTATAAACGCAAACAAGACTATGTAGTTAAATCCGGAATAGCTGTTTTAGTTTTGGAGTTTTTGTCGATGGTGTCTTTTTGGCAAATTTTTAGCGTTTTTGACCGTGCCAAATGGCTTCAAAACGATATAGTCTCAATTATCTCCGAAACTAATAGCAATAGAAAAACCATACTGCATCACTTAGGGTAGTTTATAAACGCAAACAAGACTATGTAGTTAAATCCGGAATAGCTGTTTTAGTTTTGGAGTTATTGTCGATGGTGTCATTTTGGCAAATTTTTAGCGTTTTTCACCGTGCCAAATGGCTACAAAATCCTATAGTCTCAATTATCTCCGAAACTAATACGAATAGAAAAACCATACTGCATCACTTAGGGTAGTTTATAAACGCAAACAAGACTATGTAGTTAAATCCGGAATAGCTGTTTTAGTTTTGGAGTTATTGTCGATGGTGTCTTTTTGGCAAATTTTTAGCGTTTTTGACCGTGCCAAATGGCTTCAAAACGATATAGTCTCAATTATCTCCGAAACTAATACGAATAGAAAAACCATACTGCATCACTTAGGGTAGTTTATAAACGCAAACAAGACTATGTAGTTAAATCCGGAATAGCTGTTTTAGTTTTGGAGTTATTGTCGATGGTGTCATTTTGGCAAATTTTTAGCGTTTTTCACCGTGCCAAATGGCTACAAAATCCTATAGTCTCAATTATCTCCGAAACTAATACGAATAGAAAAACCATACTGCATCACTTAGGGTAGTTTATAAACGCAAACAAGACTATGTAGTTAAATCCGGAATAGCTGTTTTAGTTTTGGAGTTTTTGTCGATGGTGTCTTTTTGGCAAATTTTTAGCGTTTTTGACCGTGCGAAATGACTTCAAAACGATATAGTCTCAATTATCTCCGAAACTAATAGCAATAGAAAAACCATACTGCATCACTTAGGGTAGTTTATAAACGCAAACAAGACTATGTAGTTAAATCCGGAATAGCTGTTTTAGTTTTGGAGTTATTGTCGATGGTGTCATTTTGGCAAATTTTTAGCGTTTTTCACCGTGCCAAATGGCTACAAAATCCTATAGTCTCAATTATCTCCGAAACTAATACGAATAGAAAAACCATACTGCATCACTTAGGGTAGTTTATAAACGCAAACAAGACTATGTAGTTAAATCCGGAATAGCTGTTTTAGTTTTGGAGTTTTTGTCGATGGTGTCTTTTTGGCAAATTTTTAGCGTTTTTGACCGTGCCAAATGACTTCAAAACGATATAGTCTCAATTATCTCCGAAACTAATAGCAATAGAAAAACCATACTGCATCACTTAGGGTAGTTTATAAACGCAAACAAGACTATGTAGTTAAATCCGGAATAGCTGTTTTAGTTTTGGAGTTATTGTCGATGGTGTCATTTTGGCAAATTTTTAGCGTTTTTCACCGTGCCAAATGGCTACAAAATCCTATAGTCTCAAATATCTCCGAAACTAATACGAATAGAAAAACCATACTGCATCACTTAGGGTAGTTTATAAACGCAAACAAGACTATGTAGTTAAATCCGGAATAGCTGTTTTAGTTTTGGAGTTTTTGTCGATGGTGTCTTTTTGGCAAATTTTTAGCGTTTTTGACCGTGCCAAATGGCTTCAAAACGATATAGTCTCAATTATCTCCGAAACTAATAGCAATAGAAAAACCATACTGCATCACTTAGGGTAGTTTATAAACGCAAACAAGACTATGTAGTTAAATCCGGAATAGCTGTTTTAGTTTTGGAGTTATTGTCGATGGTGTCATTTTGGCAAATTTTTAGCGTTTTTCACCGTGCCAAATGGCTACAAAATCCTATAGTCTCAATTATCTCCGAAACTAATACGAATAGAAAAACCATACTGCATCACTTAGGGTAGTTTATAAACGCAAACAAGACTATGTAGTTAAATCCGGAATAGCTGTTTTAGTTTTGGAGTTTTTGTCGATGGTGTCTTTTTGGCAAATTTTTAGCGTTTTTGACCGTGCCAAATGGCTTCAAAACGATATAGTCTCAATTATCTCCGAAACTAATACGAATAGAAAAACCATACTGCATCACTTAGGGTAGTTTATAAACGCAAACAAGACTATGTAGTTAAATCCGGAATAGCTGTTTTAGTTTTGGAGTTATTGTCGATGGTGTCATTTTGGCAAATTTTTAGCGTTTTTCACCGTGCCAAATGGCTACAAAATCCTATAGTCTCAATTATCTCCGAAACTAATACGAATAGAAAAACCATACTGCATCACTTAGGGTAGTTTATAAACGCAAACAAGACTATGTAGTTAAATCCGGAATAGCTGTTTTAGTTTTGGAGTTATTGTCGATGGTGTCATTTTGGCAAATTTTTAGCGTTTTTCACCGTGCCAAATGGCTACAAAATCCTATAGTCTCAATTATCTCCGAAACTAATACGAATAGAAAAACCATACTGCATCACTTAGGGTAGTTTATAAACGCAAACAAGACTATGTAGTTAAATCCGGAATAGCTGTTTTAGTTTTGGAGTTTTTGTCGATGGTGTCTTTTTGGCAAATTTTTAGCGTTTTTGACCGTGCCAAATGGCTTCAAAACGATATAGTCTCAATTATCTCCGAAACTAATACGAATAGAAAAACCATACTGCATCACTTAGGGTAGTTTATAAACGCAAACAAGACTATGTAGTTAAATCCGGAATAGCTGTTTTAGTTTTGGAGTTATTGTCGATGGTGTCATTTTGGCAAATTTTTAGCGTTTTTCACCGTGCCAAATGGCTACAAAATCCTATAGTCTCAATTATCTCCGAAACTAATACGAATAGAAAAACCATACTGCATCACTTAGGGTAGTTTATAAACGCAAACAAGACTATGTAGTTAAATCCGGAATAGCTGTTTTAGTTTTGGAGTTTTTGTCGATGGTGTCTTTTTGGCAAATTTTTAGCGTTTTTGACCGTGCCAAATGGCTACAAAATCCTATAGTCTCAATTATCTCCGAAACTAATACGAATAGAAAAACCATACTGCATCACTTAGGGTAGTTTATAAACGCAAACAAGACTATGTAGTTAAATCCGGAATAGCTGTTTTAGTTTTGGAGTTATTGTCGATGGTGTCTTTTTGGCAAATTTTTAGCGTTTTTGACCGTGCCAAATGGCTTCAAAACGATATAGTCTCAATTATCTCCGAAACTAATACGAATAGAAAAACCATACTGCATCACTTAGGGTAGTTTATAAACGCAAACAAGACTATGTAGTTAAATCCGGAATAGCTGTTTTAGTTTTGGAGTTATTGTCGATGGTGTCATTTTGGCAAATTTTTAGCGTTTTTCACCGTGCCAAATGGCTACAAAATCCTATAGTCTCAATTATCTCCGAAACTAATACGAATAGAAAAACCATACTGCATCACTTAGGGTAGTTTATAAACGCAAACAAGACTATGTAGTTAAATCCGGAATAGCTGTTTTAGTTTTGGAGTTTTTGTCGATGGTGTCTTTTTGGCAAATTTTTAGCGTTTTTGACCGTGCGAAATGACTTCAAAACGATATAGTCTCAATTATCTCCGAAACTAATAGCAATAGAAAAACCATACTGCATCACTTAGGGTAGTTTATAAACGCAAACAAGACTATGTAGTTAAATCCGGAATAGCTGTTTTAGTTTTGGAGTTATTGTCGATGGTGTCATTTTGGCAAATTTTTAGCGTTTTTCACCGTGCCAAATGGCTACAAAATCCTATAGTCTCAAATATCTCCGAAACTAATACGAATAGAAAAACCATACTGCATCACTTAGGGTAGTTTATAAACGCAAACAAGACTATGTAGTTAAATCCGGAATAGCTGTTTTAGTTTTGGAGTTTTTGTCGATGGTGTCTTTTTGGCAAATTTTTAGCGTTTTTGACCGTGCGAAATGACTTCAAAACGATATAGTCTCAATTATCTCCGAAACTAATAGCAATAGAAAAACCATACTGCATCACTTAGGGTAGTTTATAAACGCAAACAAGACTATGTAGTTAAATCCGGAATAGCTGTTTTAGTTTTGGAGTTATTGTCGATGGTGTCATTTTGGCAAATTTTTAGCGTTTTTCACCGTGCCAAATGGCTACAAAATCCTATAGTCTCAAATATCTCCGAAACTAATACGAATAGAAAAACCATACTGCATCACTTAGGGTAGTTTATAAACGCAAACAAGACTATGTAGTTAAATCCGGAATAGCTGTTTTAGTTTTGGAGTTTTTGTCGATGGTGTCTTTTTGGCAAATTTTTAGCGTTTTTGACCGTGCCAAATGGCTTCAAAACGATATAGTCTCAATTATCTCCGAAACTAATAGCAATAGAAAAACCATACTGCATCACTTAGGGTAGTTTATAAACGCAAACAAGACTATGTAGTTAAATCCGGAATAGCTGTTTTAGTTTTGGAGTTATTGTCGATGGTGTCATTTTGGCAAATTTTTAGCGTTTTTCACCGTGCCAAATGGCTACAAAATCCTATAGTCTCAATTATCTCCGAAACTAATACGAATAGAAAAACCATACTGCATCACTTAGGGTAGTTTATAAACGCAAACAAGACTATGTAGTTAAATCCGGAATAGCTGTTTTAGTTTTGGAGTTTTTGTCGATGGTGTCTTTTTGGCAAATTTTTAGCGTTTTTGACCGTGCCAAATGGCTACAAAATCCTATAGTCTGCATTATCTCCGAAACTAATACGAATAGAAAAACCATACTGCATCACTTAGGGTAGTTTATAAACGCAAACAAGACTATGTAGTTAAATCCGGAATAGCTGTTTTAGTTTTGGAGTTATTGTCGATGGTGTCTTTTTGGCAAATTTTTAGCGTTTTTGACCGTGCCAAATGGCTTCAAAACGATATAGTCTCAATTATCTCCGAAACTAATACGAATAGAAAAACCATACTGCATCACTTAGGGTAGTTTATAAACGCAAACAAGACTATGTAGTTAAATCCGGAATAGCTGTTTTAGTTTTGGAGTTATTGTCGATGGTGTCATTTTGGCAAATTTTTAGCGTTTTTCACCGTGCCAAATGGCTACAAAATCCTATAGTCTCAAATATCTCCGAAACTAATACGAATAGAAAAACCATACTGCATCACTTAGGGTAGTTTATAAACGCAAACAAGACTATGTAGTTAAATCCGGAATAGCTGTTTTAGTTTTGGAGTTTTTGTCGATGGTGTCTTTTTGGCAAATTTTTAGCGTTTTTGACCGTGCCAAATGACTTCAAAACGATATAGTCTCAATTATCTCCGAAACTAATAGCAATAGGAAAACCATACTGCATCACTTAGGGTAGTTTATAAACGCAAACAAGACTATGCAGTTAAATCCGGAATAGCTGTTTTAGTTTTGGAGTTATTGTCGATGGTGTCATTTTGGCAAATTTTTAGCGTTTTTCACCGTGCCAAATGGCTACAAAATCCTATAGTCTCAAATATCTCCGAAACTAATACGAATAGAAAAACCATACTGCATCACTTAGGGTAGTTTATAAACGCAAACAAGACTATGTAGTTAAATCCGGAATAGCTGTTTTAGTTTTGGAGTTTTTGTCGATGGTGTCTTTTTGGCAAATTTTTAGCGTTTTTGACCGTGCCAAATGACTTCAAAACGATATAGTCTCAATTATCTCCGAAACTAATAGCAATAGGAAAACCATACTGCATCACTTAGGGTAGTTTATAAACGCAAACAAGACTATGTAGTTAAATCCGGAATAGCTGTTTTAGTTTTGGAGTTATTGTCGATGGTGTCATTTTGGCAAATTTTTAGCGTTTTTCACCGTGCCAAATGGCTACAAAATCCTATAGTCTCAAATATCTCCGAAACTAATACGAATAGAAAAACCATACTGCATCACTTAGGGTAGTTTATAAACGCAAACAAGACTATGTAGTTAAATCCGGAATAGCTGTTTTAGTTTTGGAGTTTTTGTCGATGGTGTCTTTTTGGCAAATTTTTAGCGTTTTTGACCGTGCCAAATGGCTTCAAAACGATATAGTCTCAATTATCTCCGAAACTAATAGCAATAGAAAAACCATACTGCATCACTTAGGGTAGTTTATAAACGCAAACAAGACTATGTAGTTAAATCCGGAATAGCTGTTTTAGTTTTGGAGTTATTGTCGATGGTGTCATTTTGGCAAATTTTTAGCGTTTTTCACCGTGCCAAATGGCTACAAAATCCTATAGTCTCAATTATCTCCGAAACTAATACGAATAGAAAAACCATACTGCATCACTTAGGGTAGTTTATAAACGCAAACAAGACTATGTAGTTAAATCCGGAATAGCTGTTTTAGTTTTGGAGTTATTGTCGATGGTGTCTTTTTGGCAAATTTTTAGCGTTTTTGACCGTGCCAAATGGCTACAAAATCCTATAGTCTCAATTATCTCCGAAACTAATACGAATAGAAAAACCATACTGCATCACTTAGGGTAGTTTATAAACGCAAACAAGACTATGTAGTTAAATCCGGAATAGCTGTTTTAGTTTTGGAGTTTTTGTCGATGGTGTCTTTTTGGCAAATTTTTAGCGTTTTTGACCGTGCCAAATGGCTTCAAAACGATATAGTCTCAATTATCTCCGAAACTAATAGCAATAGAAAAACCATACTGCATCACTTAGGGTAGTTTATAAACGCAAACAAGACTATGTAGTTAAATCCGGAATAGCTGTTTTAGTTTTGGAGTTATTGTCGATGGTGTCATTTTGGCAAATTTTTAGCGTTTTTCACCGTGCCAAATGGCTACAAAATCCTATAGTCTCAAATATCTCCGAAACTAATACGAATAGAAAAACCATACTGCATCACTTAGGGTAGTTTATAAACGCAAACAAGACTATGTAGTTAAATCCGGAATAGCTGTTTTAGTTTTGGAGTTTTTGTCGATGGTGTCTTTTTGGCAAATTTTCAGCGTTTTTGACCGTGCGAAATGACTTCAAAACGATATAGTCTCAATTATCTCCGAAACTAATAGCAATAGAAAAACCATACTGCATCACTTAGGGTAGTTTATAAACGCAAACAAGACTATGTAGTTAAATCCGGAATAGCTGTTTTAGTTTTGGAGTTATTGTCGATGGTGTCATTTTGGCAAATTTTTAGCGTTTTTCACCGTGCCAAATGGCTACAAAATCCTATAGTCTCAAATATCTCCGAAACTAATACGAATAGAAAAACCATACTGCATCACTTAGGGTAGTTTATAAACGCAAACAAGACTATGTAGTTAAATCCGGAATAGCTGTTTTAGTTTTGGAGTTATTGTCGATGGTGTCTTTTTGGCAAATTTTTAGCGTTTTTGACCGTGCGAAATGACTTCAAAACGATATAGTCTCAATTATCTCCGAAACTAATAGCAATAGGAAAACCGTACTGCATCACTTAGGGTAGTTTATAAACGCAAACAAGACTATGTAGTTAAATCCGGAATAGCTGTTTTAGTTTTGGAGTTATTGTCGATGGTGTCATTTTGGCAAATTTTTAGCGTTTTTCACCGTGCCAAATGGCTACAAAATCCTATAGTCTCAAATATCTCCGAAACTAATACGAATAGAAAAACCATACTGCATCACTTAGGGTAGTTTATAAACGCAAACAAGACTATGTAGTTAAATCCGGAATAGCTGTTTTAGTTTTGGAGTTTTTGTCGATGGTGTCTTTTTGGCAAATTTTTAGCGTTTTTGACCGTGCCAAATGGCTACAAAATCCTATAGTCTCAATTATCTCCGAAACTAATAGCAATAGAAAAACCATACTGCATCACTTAGGGTAGTTTATAAACGCAAACAAGACTATGCAGTTAAATCCGGAATAGCTGTTTTAGTTTTGGAGTTATTGTCGATGGTGTCATTTTGGCAAATTTTTAGCGTTTTTCACCGTGCCAAATGGCTACAAAATCCTATAGTCTCAAATATCTCCGAAACTAATACGAATAGAAAAACCATACTGCATCACTTAGGGTAGTTTATAAACGCAAACAAGACTATGTAGTTAAATCCGGAATAGCTGTTTTAGTTTTGGAGATTTTGTCGATGGTGTCTTTTTGGCAAATTTTCAGCGTTTTTGACCGTGCGAAATGACTTCAAAACGATATAGTCTCAATTATCTCCGAAACTAATAGCAATAGGAAAACCGTACTGCACCACTTAGGGTAGTTTATAAACGCAAACAAGACTATGCAGTTAAATCCGGAATAGCTGTTTTAGTTTTGGAGTTATTGTCGATGGTGTCATTTTGGCAAATTTTTAGCGTTTTTCACCGTGCCAAATGGCTACAAAATCCTATAGTCTCAAATATCTCCGAAACTAATACGAATAGAAAAACCATACTGCATCACTTAGGGTAGTTTATAAACGCAAACAAGACTATGTAGTTAAATCCGGAATAGCTGTTTTAGTTTTGGAGATTTTGTCGATGGTGTCTTTTTGGCAAATTTTTAGCGTTTTTGACCGTGCGAAATGACTTCAAAACGATATAGTCTCAATTATCTCCGAAACTAATAGCAATAGAAAAACCATACTGCATCACTTAGGGTAGTTTATAAACGCAAACAAGACTATGTAGTTAAATCCGGAATAGCTGTTTTAGTTTTGGAGTTATTGTCGATGGTGTCATTTTGGCAAATTTTTAGCGTTTTTCACCGTGCCAAATGGCTACAAAATCCTATAGTCTCAAATATCTCCGAAACTAATACGAATAGAAAAACCATACTGCATCACTTAGGGTAGTTTATAAACGCAAACAAGACTATGTAGTTAAATCCGGAATAGCTGTTTTAGTTTTGGAGTTTTTGTCGATGGTGTCTTTTTGGCAAATTTTTAGCGTTTTTGACCGTGCCAAATGGCTTCAAAACGATATAGTCTCAATTATCTCCGAAACTAATACGAATAGAAAAACCATACTGCATCACTTAGGGTAGTTTATAAACGCAAACAAGACTATGTAGTTAAATCCGGAATAGCTGTTTTAGTTTTGGAGTTATTGTCGATGGTGTCATTTTGGCAAATTTTTAGCGTTTTTCACCGTGCCAAATGGCTTCAAAATCCTATAGTCTCAATTATCTCCGAAACTAATACGAATAGAAAAACCATACTGCATCACTTAGGGTAGTTTATAAACGCAAACAAGACTATGTAGTTAAATCCGGAATAGCTGTTTTAGTTTTGGAGTTATTGTCGATGGTGTCATTTTGGCAAATTTTTAGCGTTTTTCACCGTGCCAAATGGCTACAAAATCCTATAGTCTCAATTATCTCCGAAACTAATACGAATAGAAAAACCATACTGCATCACTTAGGGTAGTTTATAAACGCAAACAAGACTATGTAGTTAAATCCGGAATAGCTGTTTTAGTTTTGGAGTTTTTGTCGATGGTGTCTTTTTGGCAAATTTTTAGCGTTTTTGACCGTGCCAAATGGCTTCAAAACGATATAGTCTCAATTATCTCCGAAACTAATAGCAATAGAAAAACCATACTGCATCACTTAGGGTAGTTTATAAACGCAAACAAGACTATGTAGTTAAATCCGGAATAGCTGTTTTAGTTTTGGAGTTATTGTCGATGGTGTCATTTTGGCAAATTTTTAGCGTTTTTCACCGTGCCAAATGGCTACAAAATCCTATAGTCTCAAATATCTCCGAAACTAATAGGAATAGAAAAACCATACTGCATCACTTAGGGTAGTTTATAAACGCAAACAAGACTATGTAGTTAAATCCGGAATAGCTGTTTTAGTTTTGGAGTTTTTGTCGATGGTGTCTTTTTGGCAAATTTTTAGCGTTTTTGACCGTGCGAAATGACTTCAAAACGATATAGTCTCAATTATCTCCGAAACTAATAGCAATAGGAAAACCATACTGCATCACTTAGGGTAGTTTATAAACGCAAACAAGACTATGTAGTTAAATCCGGAATAGCTGTTTTAGTTTTGGAGTTATTGTCGATGGTGTCATTTTGGCAAATTTTTAGCGTTTTTCACCGTGCCAAATGGCTACAAAATCCTATAGTCTCAAATATCTCCGAAACTAATACGAATAGAAAAACCATACTGCATCACTTAGGGTAGTTTATAAACGCAAACAAGACTATGTAGTTAAATCCGGAATAGCTGTTTTAGTTTTGGAGTTTTTGTCGATGGTGTCTTTTTGGCAAATTTTTAGCGTTTTTGACCGTGCGAAATGACTTCAAAACGATATAGTCTCAATTATCTCCGAAACTAATAGCAATAGAAAAACCATACTGCATCACTTAGGGTAGTTTATAAACGCAAACAAGACTATGCAGTTAAATCCGGAATAGCTGTTTTAGTTTTGGAGTTATTGTCGATGGTGTCATTTTGGCAAATTTTTAGCGTTTTTCACCGTGCCAAATGGCTACAAAATCCTATAGTCTCAAATATCTCCGAAACTAATACGAATAGAAAAACCATACTGCATCACTTAGGGTAGTTTATAAACGCAAACAAGACTATGTAGTTAAATCCGGAATAGCTGTTTTAGTTTTGGAGTTTTTGTCGATGGTGTCTTTTTGGCAAATTTTTAGCGTTTTTGACCGTGCCAAATGGCTACAAAATCCTATAGTCTCAATTATCTCCGAAACTAATACGAATAGAAAAACCATACTGCATCACTTAGGGTAGTTTATAAACGCAAACAAGACTATGTAGTTAAATCCGGAATAGCTGTTTTAGTTTTGGAGTTATTGTCGATGGTGTCTTTTTGGCAAATTTTTAGCGTTTTTGACCGTGCCAAATGGCTTCAAAACGATATAGTCTCAATTATCTCCGAAACTAATACGAATAGAAAAACCATACTGCATCACTTAGGGTAGTTTATAAACGCAAACAAGACTATGTAGTTAAATCCGGAATAGCTGTTTTAGTTTTGGAGTTATTGTCGATGGTGTCATTTTGGCAAATTTTTAGCGTTTTTCACCGTGCCAAATGGCTACAAAATCCTATAGTCTCAATTATCTCCGAAACTAATACGAATAGAAAAACCATACTGCATCACTTAGGGTAGTTTATAAACGCAAACAAGACTATGTAGTTAAATCCGGAATAGCTGTTTTAGTTTTGGAGTTTTTGTCGATGGTGTCTTTTTGGCAAATTTTTAGCGTTTTTCACCGTGCCAAATGGCTTCAAAATCCTATAGTCTCAATTATCTCCGAAACTAATACGAATAGAAAAACCATACTGCATCACTTAGGGTAGTTTATAAACGCAAACAAGACTATGTAGTTAAATCCGGAATAGCTGTTTTAGTTTTGGAGTTATTGTCGATGGTGTCTTTTTGGCAAATTTTTAGCGTTTTTGACCGTGCCAAATGGCTTCAAAACGATATAGTCTCAATTATCTCCGAAACTAATACGAATAGAAAAACCATACTGCATCACTTAGGGTAGTTTATAAACGCAAACAAGACTATGTAGTTAAATCCGGAATAGCTGTTTTAGTTTTGGAGTTATTGTCGATGGTGTCATTTTGGCAAATTTTTAGCGTTTTTCACCGTGCCAAATGGCTACAAAATCCTATAGTCTCAAATATCTCCGAAACTAATACGAATAGAAAAACCATACTGCATCACTTAGGGTAGTTTATAAACGCAAACAAGACTATGTAGTTAAATCCGGAATAGCTGTTTTAGTTTTGGAGTTTTTGTCGATGGTGTCTTTTTGGCAAATTTTTAGCGTTTTTGACCGTGCGAAATGACTTCAAAACGATATAGTCTCAATTATCTCCGAAACTAATAGCAATAGAAAAACCATACTGCATCACTTAGGGTAGTTTATAAACGCAAACAAGACTATGCAGTTAAATCCGGAATAGCTGTTTTAGTTTTGGAGTTATTGTCGATGGTGTCATTTTGGCAAATTTTTAGCGTTTTTCACCGTGCCAAATGGCTACAAAATCCTATAGTCTCAAATATCTCCGAAACTAATACGAATAGAAAAACCATACTGCATCACTTAGGGTAGTTTATAAACGCAAACAAGACTATGTAGTTAAATCCGGAATAGCTGTTTTAGTTTTGGAGTTTTTGTCGATGGTGTCTTTTTGGCAAATTTTTAGCGTTTTTGACCGTGCGAAATGACTTCAAAACGATATAGTCTCAATTATCTCCGAAACTAATAGCAATAGGAAAACCGTACTGCATCACTTAGGGTAGTTTATAAACGCAAACAAGACTATGCAGTTAAATCCGGAATAGCTGTTTTAGTTTTGGAGTTATTGTCGATGGTGTCATTTTGGCAAATTTTTAGCGTTTTTCACCGTGCCAAATGGCTACAAAATCCTATAGTCTCAAATATCTCCGAAACTAATAGGAATAGAAAAACCATACTGCATCACTTAGGGTAGTTTATAAACGCAAACAAGACTATGTAGTTAAATCCGGAATAGCTGTTTTAGTTTTGGAGTTTTTGTCGATGGTGTCTTTTTGGCAAATTTTTAGCGTTTTTGACCGTGCGAAATGACTTCAAAACGATATAGTCTCAATTATCTCCGAAACTAATAGCAATAGAAAAACCATACTGCATCACTTAGGGTAGTTTATAAACGCAAACAAGACTATGTAGTTAAATCCGGAATAGCTGTTTTAGTTTTGGAGTTATTGTCGATGGTGTCATTTTGGCAAATTTTTAGCGTTTTTCACCGTGCCAAATGGCTACAAAATCCTATAGTCTCAAATATCTCCGAAACTAATACGAATAGAAAAACCATACTGCATCACTTAGGGTAGTTTATAAACGCAAACAAGACTATGTAGTTAAATCCGGAATAGCTGTTTTAGTTTTGGAGTTATTGTCGATGGTGTCTTTTTGGCAAATTTTTAGCGTTTTTGACCGTGCCAAATGGCTACAAAATCCTATAGTCTCAATTATCTCCGAAACTAATACGAATAGAAAAACCATACTGCATCACTTAGGGTAGTTTATAAACGCAAACAAGACTATGTAGTTAAATCCGGAATAGCTGTTTTAGTTTTGGAGTTATTGTCGATGGTGTCTTTTTGGCAAATTTTTAGCGTTTTTCACCGTGCCAAATGGCTACAAAATCCTATAGTCTCAATTATCTCCGAAACTAATACGAATAGAAAAACCATACTGCATCACTTAGGGTAGTTTATAAACGCAAACAAGACTATGTAGTTAAATCCGGAATAGCTGTTTTAGTTTTGGAGTTATTGTCGATGGTGTCATTTTGGCAAATTTTTAGCGTTTTTCACCGTGCCAAATGGCTACAAAATCCTATAGTCTCAATTATCTCCGAAACTAATACGAATAGAAAAACCATACTGCATCACTTAGGGTAGTTTATAAACGCAAACAAGACTATGTAGTTAAATCCGGAATAGCTGTTTTAGTTTTGGAGTTTTTGTCGATGGTGTCTTTTTGGCAAATTTTTAGCGTTTTTGACCGTGCCAAATGGCTACAAAATCCTATAGTCTCAATTATCTCCGAAACTAATACGAATAGAAAAACCATACTGCATCACTTAGGGTAGTTTATAAACGCAAACAAGACTATGTAGTTAAATCCGGAATAGCTGTTTTAGTTTTGGAGTTATTGTCGATGGTGTCTTTTTGGCAAATTTTTAGCGTTTTTGACCGTGCCAAATGGCTTCAAAACGATATAGTCTCAATTATCTCCGAAACTAATAGCAATAGAAAAACCATACTGCATCACTTAGGGTAGTTTATAAACGCAAACAAGACTATGTAGTTAAATCCGGAATAGCTGTTTTAGTTTTGGAGTTATTGTCGATGGTGTCATTTTGGCAAATTTTTAGCGTTTTTCACCGTGCCAAATGGCTACAAAATCCTATAGTCTCAAATATCTCCGAAACTAATACGAATAGAAAAACCATACTGCATCACTTAGGGTAGTTTATAAACGCAAACAAGACTATGTAGTTAAATCCGGAATAGCTGTTTTAGTTTTGGAGTTTTTGTCGATGGTGTCTTTTTGGCAAATTTTCAGCGTTTTTGACCGTGCCAAATGGCTCCAAAATGCTATAGTCTCAATTATCTCCGAAACTAATAGCAATAGGAAAACCATACTGCATCACTTAGGGTAGTTTATAAACGCAAACAAGACTATGCAGTTAAATCCGGAATAGCTGTTTTAGTTTTGGAGTTATTGTCGATGGTGTCATTTTGGCAAATTTTTAGCGTTTTTCACCGTGCCAAATGGCTACAAAATCCTATAGTCTCAAATATCTCCGAAACTAATACGAATAGAAAAACCATACTGCATCACTTAGGGTAGTTTATAAACGCAAACAAGACTATGTAGTTAAATCCGGAATAGCTGTTTTAGTTTTGGAGTTTTTGTCGATGGTGTCTTTTTGGCAAATTTTCAGCGTTTTTGACCGTGCGAAATGACTTCAAAACGATATAGTCTCAATTATCTCCGAAACTAATAGCAATAGAAAAACCATACTGCATCACTTAGGGTAGTTTATAAACGCAAACAAGACTATGCAGTTAAATCCGGAATAGCTGTTTTAGTTTTGGAGTTATTGTCGATGGTGTCATTTTGGCAAATTTTTAGCGTTTTTCACCGTGCCAAATGGCTACAAAATCCTATAGTCTCAAATATCTCCGAAACTAATACGAATAGAAAAACCATACTGCATCACTTAGGGTAGTTTATAAACGCAAACAAGACTATGTAGTTAAATCCGGAATAGCTGTTTTAGTTTTGGAGTTTTTGTCGATGGTGTCTTTTTGGCAAATTTTCAGCGTTTTTGACCGTGCGAAATGACTTCAAAACGATATAGTCTCAATTATCTCCGAAACTAATAGCAATAGGAAAACCATACTGCATCACTTAGGGTAGTTTATAAACGCAAACAAGACTATGTAGTTAAATCCGGAATAGCTGTTTTAGTTTTGGAGTTATTGTCGATGGTGTCATTTTGGCAAATTTTTAGCGTTTTTCACCGTGCCAAATGGCTACAAAATCCTATAGTCTCAAATATCTCCGAAACTAATACGAATAGAAAAACCATACTGCATCACTTAGGGTAGTTTATAAACGCAAACAAGACTATGTAGTTAAATCCGGAATAGCTGTTTTAGTTTTGGAGTTTTTGTCGATGGTGTCTTTTTGGCAAATTTTTAGCGTTTTTGACCGTGCCAAATGGCTTCAAAACGATATAGTCTCAATTATCTCCGAAACTAATACGAATAGAAAAACCATACTGCATCACTTAGGGTAGTTTATAAACGCAAACAAGACTATGTAGTTAAATCCGGAATAGCTGTTTTAGTTTTGGAGTTATTGTCGATGGTGTCATTTTGGCAAATTTTTAGCGTTTTTCACCGTGCCAAATGGCTTCAAAATCCTATAGTCTCAATTATCTCCGAAACTAATACGAATAGAAAAACCATACTGCATCACTTAGGGTAGTTTATAAACGCAAACAAGACTATGTAGTTAAATCCGGAATAGCTGTTTTAGTTTTGGAGTTATTGTCGATGGTGTCATTTTGGCAAATTTTTAGCGTTTTTCACCGTGCCAAATGGCTACAAAATCCTATAGTCTCAAATATCTCCGAAACTAATACGAATAGAAAAACCATACTGCATCACTTAGGGTAGTTTATAAACGCAAACAAGACTATGTAGTTAAATCCGGAATAGCTGTTTTAGTTTTGGAGTTTTTGTCGATGGTGTCTTTTTGGCAAATTTTTAGCGTTTTTGACCGTGCCAAATGACTTCAAAACGATATAGTCTCAATTATCTCCGAAACTAATAGCAATAGGAAAACCATACTGCATCACTTAGGGTAGTTTATAAACGCAAACAAGACTATGCAGTTAAATCCGGAATAGCTGTTTTAGTTTTGGAGTTATTGTCGATGGTGTCATTTTGGCAAATTTTTAGCGTTTTTCACCGTGCCAAATGGCTACAAAATCCTATAGTCTCAAATATCTCCGAAACTAATACGAATAGAAAAACCATACTGCATCACTTAGGGTAGTTTATAAACGCAAACAAGACTATGTAGTTAAATCCGGAATAGCTGTTTTAGTTTTGGAGTTTTTGTCGATGGTGTCTTTTTGGCAAATTTTCAGCGTTTTTGACCGTGCGAAATGACTTCAAAACGATATAGTCTCAATTATCTCCGAAACTAATAGCAATAGGAAAACCATACTGCATCACTTAGGGTAGTTTATAAACGCAAACAAGACTATGTAGTTAAATCCGGAATAGCTGTTTTAGTTTTGGAGTTATTGTCGATGGTGTCATTTTGGCAAATTTTTAGCGTTTTTCACCGTGCCAAATGGCTACAAAATCCTATAGTCTCAAATATCTCCGAAACTAATACGAATAGAAAAACCATACTGCATCACTTAGGGTAGTTTATAAACGCAAACAAGACTATGTAGTTAAATCCGGAATAGCTGTTTTAGTTTTGGAGTTTTTGTCGATGGTGTCTTTTTGGCAAATTTTTAGCGTTTTTGACCGTGCCAAATGACTTCAAAACGATATAGTCTCAATTATCTCCGAAACTAATAGCAATAGAAAAACCATACTGCATCACTTAGGGTAGTTTATAAACGCAAACAAGACTATGTAGTTAAATCCGGAATAGCTGTTTTAGTTTTGGAGTTATTGTCGATGGTGTCATTTTGGCAAATTTTTAGCGTTTTTCACCGTGCCAAATGGCTACAAAATCCTATAGTCTCAATTATCTCCGAAACTAATAGGAATAGAAAAACCATACTGCATCACTTAGGGTAGTTTATAAACGCAAACAAGACTATGTAGTTAAATCCGGAATAGCTGTTTTAGTTTTGGAGTTATTGTCGATGGTGTCTTTTTGGCAAATTTTTAGCGTTTTTGACCGTGCCAAATGGCTACAAAATCCTATAGTCTGCATTATCTCCGAAACTAATACTAATACGAATAGAAAAACCATACTGCATCACTTAGGGTAGTTTATAAACGCAAATAAGACTGTGTAGTTAAATCCGGAATAGCTGTTTTAGTTTTGGAGTTATTGTCGATGGTGTCTTTTTGGCAAATTTTTAGCGTTTTTCACCGTGCCAAATGGCTACAAAATCCTATAGTCTCAATTATCTCCGAAACTAATACGAATAGAAAAACCATACTGCATCACTTAGGGTAGTTTATAAACGCAAACAAGACTATGTAGTTAAATCCGGAATAGCTGTTTTAGTTTTGGAGTTTTTGTCGATGGTGTCTTTTTGGCAAATTTTTAGCGTTTTTGACCGTGCCAAATGGCTTCAAAACGATATAGTCTCAATTATCTCCGAAACTAATAGCAATAGAAAAACCATACTGCATCACTTAGGGTAGTTTATAAACGCAAACAAGACTATGTAGTTAAATCCGGAATAGCTGTTTTAGTTTTGGAGTTATTGTCGATGGTGTCATTTTGGCAAATTTTTAGCGTTTTTCACCGTGCCAAATGGCTACAAAATCCTATAGTCTCAAATATCTCCGAAACTAATACGAATAGAAAAACCATACTGCATCACTTAGGGTAGTTTATAAACGCAAACAAGACTATGTAGTTAAATCCGGAATAGCTGTTTTAGTTTTGGAGTTTTTGTCGATGGTGTCTTTTTGGCAAATTTTTAGCGTTTTTGACCGTGCCAAATGGCTACAAAATCCTATAGTCTCAATTATCTCCGAAACTAATACGAATAGAAAAACCATACTGCATCACTTAGGGTAGTTTATAAACGCAAACAAGACTATGTAGTTAAATCCGGAATAGCTGTTTTAGTTTTGGAGTTATTGTCGATGGTGTCTTTTTGGCAAATTTTTAGCGTTTTTGACCGTGCCAAATGGCTTCAAAATCCTATAGTCTCAATTATCTCCGAAACTAATACGAATAGAAAAACCATACTGCATCACTTAGGGTAGTTTATAAACGCAAACAAGACTATGTAGTTAAATCCGGAATAGCTGTTTTAGTTTTGGAGTTATTGTCGATGGTGTCATTTTGGCAAATTTTTAGCGTTTTTCACCGTGCCAAATGGCTACAAAATCCTATAGTCTCAATTATCTCCGAAACTAATACGAATAGAAAAACCATACTGCATCACTTAGGGTAGTTTATAAACGCAAACAAGACTATGTAGTTAAATCCGGAATAGCTGTTTTAGTTTTGGAGTTATTGTCGATGGTGTCTTTTTGGCAAATTTTTAGCGTTTTTCACCGTGCCAAATGGCTACAAAATCCTATAGTCTCAATTATCTCCGAAACTAATACGAATAGAAAAACCATACTGCATCACTTAGGGTAGTTTATAAACGCAAACAAGACTATGTAGTTAAATCCGGAATAGCTGTTTTAGTTTTGGAGTTATTGTCGATGGTGTCTTTTTGGCAAATTTTTAGCGTTTTTGACCGTGCCAAATGGCTACAAAATCCTATAGTCTCAATTATCTCCGAAACTAATACGAATAGAAAAACCATACTGCATCACTTAGGGTAGTTTATAAACGCAAACAAGACTATGTAGTTAAATCCGGAATAGCTGTTTTAGTTTTGGAGTTATTGTCGATGGTGTCATTTTGGCAAATTTTTAGCGTTTTTCACCGTGCCAAATGGCTTCAAAATCCTATAGTCTCAATTATCTCCGAAACTAATACGAATAGAAAAACCATACTGCATCACTTAGGGTAGTTTATAAACGCAAACAAGACTATGTAGTTAAATCCGGAATAGCTGTTTTAGTTTTGGAGTTATTGTCGATGGTGTCTTTTTGGCAAATTTTTAGCGTTTTTGACCGTGCCAAATGGCTCCAAAATCCTATAGTCTGCATTATCTCCGAAACTAATACGAATAGAAAAACCATACTGCATCACTTAGGGTAGTTTATAAACGCAAATAAGACTGTGTAGTTAAATCCGGAATAGCTGTTTTAGTTTTGGAGTTTTTGTCGATGGTGTCTTTTTGGCAAATTTTTAGCGTTTTTCACCGTGCCAAATGGCTACAAAATCCTATAGTCTCAAATATCTCCGAAACTAATACGAATAGAAAAACCATACTGCATCACTTAGGGTAGTTTATAAACGCAAACAAGACTATGTAGTTAAATCCGGAATAGCTGTTTTAGTTTTGGAGTTTTTGTCGATGGTGTCTTTTTGGCAAATTTTTAGCGTTTTTGACCGTGCGAAATGACTTCAAAACGATATAGTCTCAATTATCTCCGAAACTAATAGCAATAGGAAAACCATACTGCATCACTTAGGGTAGTTTATAAACGCAAACAAGACTATGCAGTTAAATCCGGAATAGCTGTTTTAGTTTTGGAGTTATTGTCGATGGTGTCATTTTGGCAAATTTTTAGCGTTTTTCACCGTGCCAAATGGCTACAAAATCCTATAGTCTCAAATATCTCCGAAACTAATACGAATAGAAAAACCATACTGCATCACTTAGGGTAGTTTATAAACGCAAACAAGACTATGTAGTTAAATCCGGAATAGCTGTTTTAGTTTTGGAGTTTTTGTCGATGGTGTCTTTTTGGCAAATTTTCAGCGTTTTTGACCGTGCGAAATGACTTCAAAACGATATAGTCTCAATTATCTCCGAAACTAATAGCAATAGGAAAACCGTACTGCATCACTTAGGGTAGTTTATAAACGCAAACAAGACTATGCAGTTAAATCCGGAATAGCTGTTTTAGTTTTGGAGTTATTGTCGATGGTGTCATTTTGGCAAATTTTTAGCGTTTTTCACCGTGCCAAATGGCTACAAAATCCTATAGTCTCAAATATCTCCGAAACTAATACGAATAGAAAAACCATACTGCATCACTTAGGGTAGTTTATAAACGCAAACAAGACTATGTAGTTAAATCCGGAATAGCTGTTTTAGTTTTGGAGTTTTTGTCGATGGTGTCTTTTTGGCAAATTTTCAGCGTTTTTGACCGTGCGAAATGACTTCAAAACGATATAGTCTCAATTATCTCCGAAACTAATAGCAATAGGAAAACCGTACTGCACCACTTAGGGTAGTTTATAAACGCAAACAAGACTATGCAGTTAAATCCGGAATAGCTGTTTTAGTTTTGGAGTTATTGTCGATGGTGTCATTTTGGCAAATTTTTAGCGTTTTTCACCGTGCCAAATGGCTACAAAATCCTATAGTCTCAAATATCTCCGAAACTAATACGAATAGAAAAACCATACTGCATCACTTAGGGTAGTTTATAAACGCAAACAAGACTATGTAGTTAAATCCGGAATAGCTGTTTTAGTTTTGGAGTTTTTGTCGATGGTGTCTTTTTGGCAAATTTTCAGCGTTTTTGACCGTGCGAAATGACTTCAAAACGATATAGTCTCAATTATCTCCGAAACTAATAGCAATAGGAAAACCGTACTGCACCACTTAGGGTAGTTTATAAACGCAAACAAGACTATGTAGTTAAATCCGGAATAGCTGTTTTAGTTTTGGAGTTATTGTCGATGGTGTCATTTTGGCAAATTTTTAGCGTTTTTCACCGTGCCAAATGGCTACAAAATCCTATAGTCTCAAATATCTCCGAAACTAATACGAATAGAAAAACCATACTGCATCACTTAGGGTAGTTTATAAACGCAAACAAGACTATGTAGTTAAATCCGGAATAGCTGTTTTAGTTTTGGAGTTTTTGTCGATGGTGTCTTTTTGGCAAATTTTTAGCGTTTTTGACCGTGCGAAATGACTTCAAAACGATATAGTCTCAATTATCTCCGAAACTAATAGCAATAGGAAAACCGTACTGCACCACTTAGGGTAGTTTATAAACGCAAACAAGACTATGCAGTTAAATCCGGAATAGCTGTTTTAGTTTTGGAGTTATTGTCGATGGTGTCATTTTGGCAAATTTTTAGCGTTTTTCACCGTGCCAAATGGCTACAAAATCCTATAGTCTCAAATATCTCCGAAACTAATACGAATAGAAAAACCATACTGCATCACTTAGGGTAGTTTATAAACGCAAACAAGACTATGTAGTTAAATCCGGAATAGCTGTTTTAGTTTTGGAGTTTTTGTCGATGGTGTCTTTTTGGCAAATTTTTAGCGTTTTTGACCGTGCGAAATGACTTCAAAACGATATAGTCTCAATTATCTCCGAAACTAATAGCAATAGAAAAACCATACTGCATCACTTAGGGTAGTTTATAAACGCAAACAAGACTATGTAGTTAAATCCGGAATAGCTGTTTTAGTTTTGGAGTTATTGTCGATGGTGTCATTTTGGCAAATTTTTAGCGTTTTTCACCGTGCCAAATGGCTACAAAATCCTATAGTCTCAAATATCTCCGAAACTAATAGGAATAGAAAAACCATACTGCATCACTTAGGGTAGTTTATAAACGCAAACAAGACTATGTAGTTAAATCCGGAATAGCTGTTTTAGTTTTGGAGTTATTGTCGATGGTGTCATTTTGGCAAATTTTTAGCGTTTTTGACCGTGCCAAATGGCTCAAAATCCTATAGTCTGCATTATCTCCGAAACTAATACGAATAGAAAAACCATACTCCATCACTTAGGGTAGTTTATAAACGCAAATAAGACTGTGTAGTTAAATCCGGAATAGCTGTTTTAGTTTTGGAGTTATTGTCGATGGTGTCATTTTGGCAAATTTTTAGCGTTTTTCACCGTGCCAAATGGCTACAAAATCCTATAGTCTCAAATATCTCCGAAACTAATACGAATAGAAAAACCATACTGCATCACTTAGGGTAGTTTATAAACGCAAACAAGACTATGTAGTTAAATCCGGAATAGCTGTTTTAGTTTTGGAGTTTTTGTCGATGGTGTCTTTTTGGCAAATTTTTAGCGTTTTTGACCGTGCGAAATGACTTCAAAACGATATAGTCTCAATTATCTCCGAAACTAATAGCAATAGGAAAACCATACTGCATCACTTAGGGTAGTTTATAAACGCAAACAAGACTATGTAGTTAAATCCGGAATAGCTGTTTTAGTTTTGGAGTTATTGTCGATGGTGTCATTTTGGCAAATTTTTAGCGTTTTTCACCGTGCCAAATGGCTACAAAATCCTATAGTCTCAAATATCTCCGAAACTAATACGAATAGAAAAACCATACTGCATCACTTAGGGTAGTTTATAAACGCAAACAAGACTATGTAGTTAAATCCGGAATAGCTGTTTTAGTTTTGGAGTTTTTGTCGATGGTGTCTTTTTGGCAAATTTTTAGCGTTTTTGACCGTGCGAAATGACTTCAAAACGATATAGTCTCAATTATCTCCGAAACTAATAGCAATAGGAAAACCATACTGCATCACTTAGGGTAGTTTATAAACGCAAACAAGACTATGCAGTTAAATCCGGAATAGCTGTTTTAGTTTTGGAGTTATTGTCGATGGTGTCATTTTGGCAAATTTTTAGCGTTTTTCACCGTGCCAAATGGCTACAAAATCCTATAGTCTCAAATATCTCCGAAACTAATACGAATAGAAAAACCATACTGCATCACTTAGGGTAGTTTATAAACGCAAACAAGACTATGTAGTTAAATCCGGAATAGCTGTTTTAGTTTTGGAGTTATTGTCGATGGTGTCTTTTTGGCAAATTTTCAGCGTTTTTGACCGTGCGAAATGACTTCAAAACGATATAGTCTCAATTATCTCCGAAACTAATAGCAATAGGAAAACCATACTGCATCACTTAGGGTAGTTTATAAACGCAAACAAGACTATGCAGTTAAATCCGGAATAGCTGTTTTAGTTTTGGAGTTATTGTCGATGGTGTCATTTTGGCAAATTTTTAGCGTTTTTCACCGTGCCAAATGGCTACAAAATCCTATAGTCTCAAATATCTCCGAAACTAATAGGAATAGAAAAACCATACTGCATCACTTAGGGTAGTTTATAAACGCAAACAAGACTATGTAGTTAAATCCGGAATAGCTGTTTTAGTTTTGGAGTTTTTGTCGATGGTGTCTTTTTGGCAAATTTTTAGCGTTTTTGACCGTGCCAAATGGCTCCAAAATGCTATAGTCTCAATTATCTCCGAAACTAATAGCAATAGAAAAACCATACTGCATCACTTAGGGTAGTTTATAAACGCAAACAAGACTATGCAGTTAAATCCGGAATAGCTGTTTTAGTTTTGGAGTTATTGTCGATGGTGTCATTTTGGCAAATTTTTAGCGTTTTTCACCGTGCCAAATGGCTACAAAATCCTATAGTCTCAAATATCTCCGAAACTAATAGGAATAGAAAAACCATACTGCATCACTTAGGGTAGTTTATAAACGCAAACAAGACTATGTAGTTAAATCCGGAATAGCTGTTTTAGTTTTGGAGTTTTTGTCGATGGTGTCTTTTTGGCAAATTTTTAGCGTTTTTGACCGTGCGAAATGACTTCAAAACGATATAGTCTCAATTATCTCCGAAACTAATAGCAATAGGAAAACCGTACTGCACCACTTAGGGTAGTTTATAAACGCAAACAAGACTATGCAGTTAAATCCGGAATAGCTGTTTTAGTTTTGGAGTTATTGTCGATGGTGTCTTTTTGGCAAATTTTTAGCGTTTTTCACCGTGCCAAATGGCTACAAAATCCTATAGTCTCAAATATCTCCGAAACTAATAGGAATAGAAAAACCATACTGCATCACTTAGGGTAGTTTATAAACGCAAACAAGACTATGTAGTTAAATCCGGAATAGCTGTTTTAGTTTTGGAGTTATTGTCGATGGTGTCTTTTTGGCAAATTTTCAGCGTTTTTGACCGTGCGAAATGACTTCAAAACGATATAGTCTCAATTATCTCCGAAACTAATAGCAATAGGAAAACCGTACTGCACCACTTAGGGTAGTTTATAAACGCAAACAAGACTATGCAGTTAAATCCGGAATCGCTGTTTTAGTTTTGGAGTTATTGTCGATGGTGTCATTTTGGCAAATTTTTAGCGTTTTTCACCGTGCCAAATGGCTACAAAATCCTATAGTCTCAAATATCTCCGAAACTAATAGGAATAGAAAAACCATACTGCATCACTTAGGGTAGTTTATAAACGCAAACAAGACTATGTAGTTAAATCCGGAATAGCTGTTTTAGTTTTGGAGTTTTTGTCGATGGTGTCTTTTTGGCAAATTTTTAGCGTTTTTGACCGTGCGAAATGACTTCAAAACGATATAGTCTCAATTATCTCCGAAACTAATAGCAATAGGAAAACCGTACTGCACCACTTAGGGTAGTTTATAAACGCAAACAAGACTATGCAGTTAAATCCGGAATAGCTGTTTTAGTTTTGGAGTTATTGTCGATGGTGTCATTTTGGCAAATTTTTAGCGTTTTTCACCGTGCCAAATGGCTACAAAATCCTATAGTCTCAAATATCTCCGAAACTAATAGGAATAGAAAAACCATACTGCATCACTTAGGGTAGTTTATAAACGCAAACAAGACTATGTAGTTAAATCCGGAATAGCTGTTTTAGTTTTGGAGTTATTGTCGATGGTGTCTTTTTGGCAAATTTTCAGCGTTTTTGACCGTGCGAAATGACTTCAAAACGATATAGTCTCAATTATCTCCGAAACTAATAGCAATAGGAAAACCGTACTGCACCACTTAGGGTAGTTTATAAACGCAAACAAGACTATGCAGTTAAATCCGGAATAGCTGTTTTAGTTTTGGAGTTATTGTCGATGGTGTCATTTTGGCAAATTTTTAGCGTTTTTCACCGTGCCAAATGGCTACAAAATCCTATAGTCTCAAATATCTCCGAAACTAATAGGAATAGAAAAACCATACTGCATCACTTAGGGTAGTTTATAAACGCAAACAAGACTATGTAGTTAAATCCGGAATAGCTGTTTTAGTTTTGGAGTTTTTGTCGATGGTGTCTTTTTGGCAAATTTTCAGCGTTTTTGACCGTGCGAAATGGCTCCAAAATGATATAGTCTCAATTATCTCCGAAACTAATAGCAATAGGAAAACCGTACTGCACCACTTAGGGTAGTTTATAAACGCAAACAAGACTATGCAGTTAAATCCGGAATCGCTGTTTTAGTTTTGGAGTTATTGTCGATGGTGTCATTTTGGCAAATTTTTAGCGTTTTTCACCGTGCCAAATGGCTACAAAATCCTATAGTCTCAAATATCTCCGAAACTAATAGGAATAGAAAAACCATACTGCATCACTTAGGGTAGTTTATAAACGCAAACAAGACTATGTAGTTAAATCCGGAATAGCTGTTTTAGTTTTGGAGTTTTTGTCGATGGTGTCTTTTTGGCAAATTTTCAGCGTTTTTGACCGTGCGAAATGACTTCAAAACGATATAGTCTCAATTATCTCCGAAACTAATAGCAATAGGAAAACCGTACTGCACCACTTAGGGTAGTTTATAAACGCAAACAAGACTATGCAGTTAAATCCGGAATCGCTGTTTTAGTTTTGGAGTTATTGTCGATGGTGTCATTTTGGCAAATTTTTAGCGTTTTTCACCGTGCCAAATGGCTACAAAATCCTATAGTCTGCAAATATCTCCGAAACTAATAGGAATAGAAAAACCATACTGCATCACTTAGGGTAGTTTATAAACGCAAACAAGACTATGTAGTTAAATCCGGAATAGCTGTTTTAGTTTTGGAGTTTTTGTCGATGGTGTCTTTTTGGCAAATTTTCAGCGTTTTTGACCGTGCGAAATGACTTCAAAACGATATAGTCTCAATTATCTCCGAAACTAATAGCAATAGGAAAACCGTACTGCACCACTTAGGGTAGTTTATAAACGCAAACAAGACTATGCAGTTAAATCCGGAATAGCTGTTTTAGTTTTGGAGTTATTGTCGATGGTGTCATTTTGGCAAATTTTTAGCGTTTTTCACCGTGCCAAATGGCTACAAAATCCTATAGTCTCAAATATCTCCGAAACTAATAGGAATAGAAAAACCATACTGCATCACTTAGGGTAGTTTATAAACGCAAACAAGACTATGTAGTTAAATCCGGAATAGCTGTTTTAGTTTTGGAGTTATTGTCGATGGTGTCTTTTTGGCAAATTTTTAGCGTTTTTGACCGTGCCAAATGGCTTCAAAACGATATAGTCTCAATTATCTCCGAAACTAATAGCAATAGAAAAACCATACTGCATCACTTAGGGTAGTTTATAAACGCAAACAAGACTATGTAGTTAAATCCGGAATAGCTGTTTTAGTTTTGGAGTTATTGTCGATGGTGTCATTTTGGCAAATTTTTAGCGTTTTTCACCGTGCCAAATGGCTTCAAAACGATATAGTCTCAATTATCTCCGAAACTAATAGCAATAGAAAAACCATACTGCATCACTTAGGGTAGTTTATAAACGCAAACAAGACTATGCAGTTAAATCCGGAATAGCTGTTTTAGTTTTGGAGTTATTGTCGATGGTGTCATTTTGGCAAATTTTTAGCGTTTTTCACCGTGCCAAATGGCTACAAAATCCTATAGTCTCAAATATCTCCGAAACTAATAGGAATAGAAAAACCATACTGCATCACTTAGGGTAGTTTATAAACGCAAACAAGACTATGTAGTTAAATCCGGAATAGCTGTTTTAGTTTTGGAGTTATTGTCGATGGTGTCTTTTTGGCAAATTTTCAGCGTTTTTGACCGTGCGAAATGACTTCAAAACGATATAGTCTCAATTATCTCCGAAACTAATAGCAATAGGAAAACCGTACTGCACCACTTAGGGTAGTTTATAAACGCAAACAAGACTATGCAGTTAAATCCGGAATAGCTGTTTTAGTTTTGGAGTTATTGTCGATGGTGTCATTTTGGCAAATTTTTAGCGTTTTTCACCGTGCCAAATGGCTACAAAATCCTATAGTCTGCAAATTATCTCCGAAACTAATAGGAATAGAAAAACCATACTGCATCACTTAGGGTAGTTTATAAACGCAAACAAGACTATGTAGTTAAATCCGGAATAGCTGTTTTAGTTTTGGAGTTATTGTCGATGGTGTCTTTTTGGCAAATTTTCAGCGTTTTTGACCGTGCGAAATGACTTCAAAACGATATAGTCTCAATTATCTCCGAAACTAATAGCAATAGGAAAACCGTACTGCACCACTTAGGGTAGTTTATAAACGCAAACAAGACTATGCAGTTAAATCCGGAATAGCTGTTTTAGTTTTGGAGTTATTGTCGATGGTGTCATTTTGGCAAATTTTTAGCGTTTTTCACCGTGCCAAATGGCTACAAAATCCTATAGTCTCAAATATCTCCGAAACTAATAGGAATAGAAAAACCATACTGCATCACTTAGGGTAGTTTATAAACGCAAACAAGACTATGTAGTTAAATCCGGAATAGCTGTTTTAGTTTTGGAGTTATTGTCGATGGTGTCTTTTTGGCAAATTTTTAGCGTTTTTGACCGTGCGAAATGACTTCAAAACGATATAGTCTCAATTATCTCCGAAACTAATAGCAATAGGAAAACCATACTGCATCACTTAGGGTAGTTTATAAACGCAAACAAGACTATGTAGTTAAATCCGGAATAGCTGTTTTAGTTTTGGAGTTATTGTCGATGGTGTCATTTTGGCAAATTTTTAGCGTTTTTCACCGTGCCAAATGGCTACAAAATCCTATAGTCTCAATTATCTCCGAAACTAATAGCAATAGAAAAACCATACTGCATCACTTAGGGTAGTTTATAAACGCAAACAAGACTATGTAGTTAAATCCGGAATAGCTGTTTTAGTTTTGGAGTTATTGTCGATGGTGTCATTTTGGCAAATTTTTAGCGTTTTTCACCGTGCCAAATGGCTACAAAATCCTATAGTCTCAATTATCTCCGAAACTAATAGGAATAGAAAAACCATACTGCATCACTTAGGGTAGTTTATAAACGCAAACAAGACTATGTAGTTAAATCCGGAATAGCTGTTTTAGTTTTGGAGTTATTGTCGATGGTGTCTTTTTGGCAAATTTTTAGCGTTTTTGACCGTGCCAAATGGCTTCAAAACGATATAGTCTCAATTATCTCCGAAACTAATAGCAATAGAAAAACCATACTGCATCACTTAGGGTAGTTTATAAACGCAAACAAGACTATGCAGTTAAATCCGGAATAGCTGTTTTAGTTTTGGAGTTATTGTCGATGGTGTCATTTTGGCAAATTTTTAGCGTTTTTCACCGTGCCAAATGGCTACAAAATCCTATAGTCTCAATTATCTCCGAAACTAATAGGAATAGAAAAACCATACTGCATCACTTAGGGTAGTTTATAAACGCAAACAAGACTATGTAGTTAAATCCGGAATAGCTGTTTTAGTTTTGGAGTTATTGTCGATGGTGTCTTTTTGGCAAATTTTTAGCGTTTTTCACCGTGCCAAATGGCTACAAAATCCTATAGTCTCAAATATCTCCGAAACTAATAGGAATAGAAAAACCATACTGCATCACTTAGGGTAGTTTATAAACGCAAACAAGACTATGTAGTTAAATCCGGAATAGCTGTTTTAGTTTTGGAGTTATTGTCGATGGTGTCTTTTTGGCAAATTTTCAGCGTTTTTGACCGTGCGAAATGACTTCAAAACGATATAGTCTCAATTATCTCCGAAACTAATAGCAATAGGAAAACCGTACTGCACCACTTAGGGTAGTTTATAAACGCAAACAAGACTATGCAGTTAAATCCGGAATCGCTGTTTTAGTTTTGGAGTTATTGTCGATGGTGTCATTTTGGCAAATTTTTAGCGTTTTTCACCGTGCCAAATGGCTACAAAATCCTATAGTCTCAAATATCTCCGAAACTAATAGGAATAGAAAAACCATACTGCATCACTTAGGGTAGTTTATAAACGCAAACAAGACTATGTAGTTAAATCCGGAATAGCTGTTTTAGTTTTGGAGTTATTGTCGATGGTGTCTTTTTGGCAAATTTTTAGCGTTTTTGACCGTGCGAAATGACTTCAAAACGATATAGTCTCAATTATCTCCGAAACTAATAGCAATAGGAAAACCGTACTGCACCACTTAGGGTAGTTTATAAAGGCAAACAAGACTATGCAGTTAAATCCGGAATCGCTGTTTTAGTTTTGGAGTTATTGTCGATGGTGTCATTTTGGCAAATTTTTAGCGTTTTTCACCGTGCCAAATGGCTACAAAATCCTATAGTCTCAAATATCTCCGAAACTAATAGGAATAGAAAAACCATACTGCATCACTTAGGGTAGTTTATAAACGCAAACAAGACTATGTAGTTAAATCCGGAATAGCTGTTTTAGTTTTGGAGTTTTTGTCGATGGTGTCTTTTTGGCAAATTTTCAGCGTTTTTGACCGTGCGAAATGACTTCAAAACGATATAGTCTCAATTATCTCCGAAACTAATAGCAATAGGAAAACCGTACTGCACCACTTAGGGTAGTTTATAAACGCAAACAAGACTATGCAGTTAAATCCGGAATCGCTGTTTTAGTTTTGGAGTTATTGTCGATGGTGTCATTTTGGCAAATTTTTAGCGTTTTTCACCGTGCCAAATGGCTACAAAATCCTATAGTCTCAAATATCTCCGAAACTAATAGGAATAGAAAAACCATACTGCATCACTTAGGGTAGTTTATAAACGCAAACAAGACTATGTAGTTAAATCCGGAATAGCTGTTTTAGTTTTGGAGATTTTGTCGATGGTGTCTTTTTGGCAAATTTTCAGCGTTTTTGACCGTGCGAAATGACTTCAAAACGATATAGTCTCAATTATCTCCGAAACTAATAGCAATAGGAAAACCGTACTGCACCACTTAGGGTAGTTTATAAAGGCAAACAAGACTATGCAGTTAAATCCGGAATCGCTGTTTTAGTTTTGGAGTTATTGTCGATGGTGTCATTTTGGCAAATTTTTAGCGTTTTTCACCGTGCCAAATGGCTACAAAATCCTATAGTCTCAAATATCTCCGAAACTAATAGGAATAGAAAAACCATACTGCATCACTTAGGGTAGTTTATAAACGCAAACAAGACTATGTAGTTAAATCCGGAATAGCTGTTTTAGTTTTGGAGATTTTGTCGATGGTGTCTTTTTGGCAAATTTTTAGCGTTTTTGACCGTGCGAAATGACTTCAAAACGATATAGTCTCAATTATCTCCGAAACTAATAGCAATAGGAAAACCATACTGCATCACTTAGGGTAGTTTATAAACGCAAACAAGACTATGCAGTTAAATCCGGAATAGCTGTTTTAGTTTTGGAGTTATTGTCGATGGTGTCATTTTGGCAAATTTTTAGCGTTTTTCACCGTGCCAAATGGCTTCAAAACGATATAGTCTCAATTATCTCCGAAACTAATAGCAATAGAAAAACCATACTGCATCACTTAGGGTAGTTTATAAACGCAAACAAGACTATGCAGTTAAATCCGGAATAGCTGTTTTAGTTTTGGAGTTATTGTCGATGGTGTCATTTTGGCAAATTTTTAGCGTTTTTCACCGTGCCAAATGGCTACAAAATCCTATAGTCTCAAATATCTCCGAAACTAATAGGAATAGAAAAACCATACTGCATCACTTAGGGTAGTTTATAAACGCAAACAAGACTATGTAGTTAAATCCGGAATAGCTGTTTTAGTTTTGGAGTTATTGTCGATGGTGTCTTTTTGGCAAATTTTCAGCGTTTTTGACCGTGCGAAATGACTTCAAAACGATATAGTCTCAATTATCTCCGAAACTAATAGCAATAGGAAAACCGTACTGCACCACTTAGGGTAGTTTATAAAGGCAAACAAGACTATGCAGTTAAATCCGGAATCGCTGTTTTAGTTTTGGAGTTATTGTCGATGGTGTCATTTTGGCAAATTTTTAGCGTTTTTCACCGTGCCAAATGGCTACAAAATCCTATAGTCTGCAAATATCTCCGAAACTAATAGGAATAGAAAAACCATACTGCATCACTTAGGGTAGTTTATAAACGCAAACAAGACTATGTAGTTAAATCCGGAATAGCTGTTTTAGTTTTGGAGATTTTGTCGATGGTGTCTTTTTGGCAAATTTTCAGCGTTTTTGACCGTGCGAAATGACTTCAAAACGATATAGTCTCAATTATCTCCGAAACTAATAGCAATAGGAAAACCGTACTGCACCACTTAGGGTAGTTTATAAAGGCAAACAAGACTATGCAGTTAAATCCGGAATCGCTGTTTTAGTTTTGGAGTTATTGTCGATGGTGTCATTTTGGCAAATTTTTAGCGTTTTTCACCGTGCCAAATGGCTACAAAATCCTATAGTCTCAAATATCTCCGAAACTAATAGGAATAGAAAAACCATACTGCATCACTTAGGGTAGTTTATAAACGCAAACAAGACTGTGTAGTTAAATCCGGAATAGCTGTTTTAGTTTTGGAGTTTTTGTCGATGGTGTCATTTTGGCAAATTTTTAGCGTTTTTGACGGTGCCAAATGGCTACAAAATCTTATAGTCTGCATTATCTCCGAAACTAATACGAATAGAAAAACCATACTCCATCACTTAGGGTAGTTTATAAACGCAAATAAGACTGTGTAGTTAAATCCGGAATAGCTGTTTTAGTTTTGGAGTTTTTGTTGTCGATGGTGTCTTTTTGGCAAATTTTTAGCGTTTTTCACCGTGCCAAATGGCTACAAAATGCTATAGTCTCAATTATCTCCGAAACTAATAGCAATAGGAAAACCGTACTGCACCACTTAGGGTAGTTTATAAACGCAAACAAGACTATGCAGTTAAATCCGGAATCGCTGTTTTAGTTTTGGAGTTATTGTCGATGGTGTCATTTTGGCAAATTTTTAGCGTTTTTCACCGTGCCAAATGGCTACAAAATCCTATAGTCTCAAATATCTCCGAAACTAATAGGAATAGAAAAACCATACTGCATCACTTAGGGTAGTTTATAAACGCAAACAAGACTATGTAGTTAAATCCGGAATAGCTGTTTTAGTTTTGGAGATTTTGTCGATGGTGTCTTTTTGGCAAATTTTCAGCGTTTTTGACCGTGCGAAATGACTTCAAAATGCTATAGTCTCAATTATCTCCGAAACTAATAGCAATAGGAAAACCGTACTGCACCACTTAGGGTAGTTTATAAAGGCAAACAAGACTATGCAGTTAAATCCGGAATCGCTGTTTTAGTTTTGGAGTTATTGTCGATGGTGTCATTTTGGCAAATTTTTAGCGTTTTTCACCGTGCCAAATGGCTACAAAATCCTATAGTCTCAAATATCTCCGAAACTAATAGGAATAGAAAAACCATACTGCATCACTTAGGGTAGTTTATAAACGCAAACAAGACTATGTAGTTAAATCCGGAATAGCTGTTTTAGTTTTGGAGTTTTTGTCGATGGTGTCTTTTTGGCAAATTTTCAGCGTTTTTGACCGTGCGAAATGACTTCAAAACGATATAGTCTCAATTATCTCCGAAGGTCAATATTGCAGGTGTAGACCACCTGATTTAATGAAAATAATCATAAAAGTTACATAAAACCGGAAAACATTAAATTGTAGAATTAACAAAACATTCCGTAAGAAACTGGATCATTATTAACAACGCTAGTGTGATACATACGTAAACAAAAACCATATCGATTAAAGTCCAAGAAACATTTCAAAAACACTGTAAGACAAAGAAAAAGAAACCAACATCAAGGAATCCATCTGAAACAATCTCTGTACATCAAATGACACACTAGAACACCCGATCAACCACATTATGTTTTTTTATGTAAGCCTTAACGTCCTCTATACGTTTGTAATATACTTCGTAATAGGTGTCCAAAAGTTCAGGGACAGGATTTTTCGTGATTATCCAATTCAACATGACATTTAGTTGACGTACAATAGCATTTAACTTATACGAATAGTCCGCATAAAACTTCGAAGTAAGTGGACATTTATGTTTATTAGGCACAAAAAAATCTCTCATCTCCAGAATATCGAAAGAATCATCATAATCAGGGCAAGTTGAAAGAAGTTCCAGGAGAAGACGATACCGTGCTGGCCTATTACCTTCTTCCTCCCATTCAGAGTCCAGTATATAACAAAGTTTCATATTAGACATAAATTCCGGTTTAGCACAGCCCGAAACTCTGCTCCGTTTAAACTGATCACCACTTTGATCAGTACAGGGTCGTTTAAATGACGAAGCTGGACCCGAGTTCTCTGCGAGATTCTGTAAAGCCACGGAACATTCTCGTAAGTTTGCAATGCCCAAAATACCAATATTGTCTGTTGTCTGAGTCCCAGGATCCAAAGAAGTCGGCATTTCAATCAATGTCTTCTCTATCGGCTCAACTGGATCTACCACTCGGGTTTCACAAGTCTCAGTCACGGGAGAAACCAGGTCAACGACATGTGTACCACCATGTGCTATGTCTGATCGATCTTCAGCTACAGTAATTCTTTCCTCATAGGAATCAGAGAGACTCTTCCTCAAGGGTGGCCTATGTACATACGGGCATTTAGCACGAATATGCCCTCTTTCATTGCAAACGTAACAAAAAATTCCTGTATAAATATTAAATATGAAACTATGAGAATCCAATACAATTTCAACTTCTTTAGGACAAGTCTGAAGAGCTGATTCATTCGGGAAGATAACCCGAAGAGTCCGCTTCAACCCACCAACATGACAATAATTTGAAGATTGCGGTGCTTCGATTACTCTATGAACTGGTCCCACCACCCTGCTAAACTGAGAAAGAAGAGCTATCAACGCAGAATCCGGTACTTCAAGTGGAACCGGAGACAAAGTTACAGTGATCGGTCGTTCACTTGCATAAGCAGGATACAAAATTTGATTATTTATAGAAATCCCTTGCTTTACCACAAGTTTACAATCTGCACTATTTATAAACAACACTGATATACCACGTTTACTACGACCGATTCCTTTAATTGCCTCTCTCGGCACTCGTTCTTCCAAAGCTTGCAAATATACAGGTAACGAAGTCTGTGGTAACGCATGAAAAATAATAGTTTTCTCAGAAAGATCATGAAAATCTTGACATACCTTGGAATCCTTTTCGAAAGTTAGACGAAATCGATTTCCGGGACACTCAATCTCTGACGCACAACGCTGATCACTCGTGTTGTCAGTATTCGCCATGGCAACCACCGATGCCCAACTGCTATTTCCTGTCTCCATAGCAACACCCTTCTGCATTCTTATCGCAGAAGAAACTCCTTCAGCAGCAACGCACGAAGACACGCTCTGTTGATTTCCGGGACCGGTTTGACTTGTTGGATTCTTATCTCTTGAGAAGCACGGGTCAGTCTCCATGGCAACCCTCTCGGAGGTCAAAGGAGAAACACTTGGCGATGCCTTATCAGTAGATCTTGCTCGAAGCCGAACAGCTTCCTCTGCACGGGCACGTGAAACATGGACGATAGAAATCGCCATTTGCAGCACTCAACAACGACGAGCACAAACACAAAATAAAACACTTCGTATGACCAAACTATAGAACTTAACGCTCTCAAACTTCACCAAAAGAAGCATGGAACATTCATACATCCGTCACGCTACTGCAAACCAGTCTACGCACGATATTTCCACATAAACATACGCAAAACTTGGGAGCTCGAAAACACGACACACGACGAAACTAATAGCAATAGGAAAACCGTACTGCACCACTTAGGGTAGTTTATAAAGGCAAACAAGACTATGCAGTTAAATCCGGAATCGCTGTTTTAGTTTTGGAGTTATTGTCGATGGTGTCATTTTGGCAAATTTTTAGCGTTTTTCACCGTGCCAAATGGCTACAAAATCCTATAGTCTCAAATATCTCCGAAACTAATAGGAATAGAAAAACCATACTGCATCACTTAGGGTAGTTTATAAACGCAAACAAGACTATGCAGTTAAATCCGGAATAGCTGTTTTAGTTTTGGAGATATTGTCGATGGTGTCTTTTTGGCAAATTTTCAGCGTTTTTGACCGTGCGAAATGACTTCAAAACGATATAGTCTCAATTATCTCCGAAACTAATAGCAATAGGAAAACCGTACTGCACCACTTAGGGTAGTTTATAAAGGCAAACAAGACTATGCAGTTAAATCCGGAATCGCTGTTTTAGTTTTGGAGTTATTGTCGATGGTGTCATTTTGGCAAATTTTTAGCGTTTTTCACCGTGCCAAATGGCTACAAAATCCTATAGTCTCAAATATCTCCGAAACTAATAGGAATAGAAAAACCATACTGCATCACTTAGGGTAGTTTATAAACGCAAACAAGACTATGCAGTTAAATCCGGAATAGCTGTTTTAGTTTTGGAGATATTGTCGATGGTGTCTTTTTGGCAAATTTTCAGCGTTTTTGACCGTGCGAAATGACTTCAAAACGATATAGTCTCAATTATCTCCGAAACTAATAGCAATAGGAAAACCGTACTGCACCACTTAGGGTAGTTTATAAAGGCAAACAAGACTATGCAGTTAAATCCGGAATCGCTGTTTTAGTTTTGGAGTTATTGTCGATGGTGTCATTTTGGCAAATTTTTAGCGTTTTTCACCGTGCCAAATGGCTACAAAATCCTATAGTCTCAAATATCTCCGAAACTAATAGGAATAGAAAAACCATACTGCATCACTTAGGGTAGTTTATAAACGCAAACAAGACTATGCAGTTAAATCCGGAATAGCTGTTTTAGTTTTGGAGATTTTGTCGATGGTGTCTTTTTGGCAAATTTTCAGCGTTTTTGACCGTGCGAAATGACTTCAAAACGATATAGTCTCAATTATCTCCGAAACTAATAGCAATAGGAAAACCGTACTGCACCACTTAGGGTAGTTTATAAAGGCAAACAAGACTATGCAGTTAAATCCGGAATCGCTGTTTTAGTTTTGGAGTTATTGTCGATGGTGTCATTTTGGCAAATTTTTAGCGTTTTTCACCGTGCCAAATGGCTACAAAATCCTATAGTCTCAAATATCTCCGAAACTAATAGGAATAGAAAAACCATACTGCATCACTTAGGGTAGTTTATAAACGCAAACAAGACTATGTAGTTAAATCCGGAATAGCTGTTTTAGTTTTGGAGATTTTGTCGATGGTGTCTTTTTGGCAAATTTTCAGCGTTTTTGACCGTGCGAAATGACTTCAAAACGATATAGTCTCAATTATCTCCGAAACTAATAGCAATAGGAAAACCGTACTGCACCACTTAGGGTAGTTTATAAAGGCAAACAAGACTATGCAGTTAAATCCGGAATCGCTGTTTTAGTTTTGGAGTTATTGTCGATGGTGTCATTTTGGCAAATTTTTAGCGTTTTTCACCGTGCCAAATGGCTACAAAATCCTATAGTCTCAAATATCTCCGAAACTAATAGGAATAGAAAAACCATACTGCATCACTTAGGGTAGTTTATAAACGCAAACAAGACTATGTAGTTAAATCCGGAATAGCTGTTTTAGTTTTGGAGATTTTGTCGATGGTGTCTTTTTGGCAAATTTTCAGCGTTTTTGACCGTGCGAAATGACTTCAAAACGATATAGTCTCAATTATCTCCGAAACTAATAGCAATAGGAAAACCGTACTGCACCACTTAGGGTAGTTTATAAAGGCAAACAAGACTATGCAGTTAAATCCGGAATCGCTGTTTTAGTTTTGGAGTTATTGTCGATGGTGTCATTTTGGCAAATTTTTAGCGTTTTTCACCGTGCCAAATGGCTACAAAATCCTATAGTCTCAAATATCTCCGAAACTAATAGGAATAGAAAAACCATACTGCATCACTTAGGGTAGTTTATAAACGCAAACAAGACTATGTAGTTAAATCCGGAATAGCTGTTTTAGTTTTGGAGATTTTGTCGATGGTGTCTTTTTGGCAAATTTTCAGCGTTTTTGACCGTGCGAAATGACTTCAAAACGATATAGTCTCAATTATCTCCGAAACTAATAGCAATAGGAAAACCGTACTGCACCACTTAGGGTAGTTTATAAAGGCAAACAAGACTATGCAGTTAAATCCGGAATCGCTGTTTTAGTTTTGGAGTTATTGTCGATGGTGTCATTTTGGCAAATTTTTAGCGTTTTTCACCGTGCCAAATGGCTACAAAATCCTATAGTCTCAAATATCTCCGAAACTAATAGGAATAGAAAAACCATACTGCATCACTTAGGGTAGTTTATAAACGCAAACAAGACTATGTAGTTAAATCCGGAATAGCTGTTTTAGTTTTGGAGATTTTGTCGATGGTGTCTTTTTGGCAAATTTTCAGCGTTTTTGACCGTGCGAAATGACTTCAAAACGATATAGTCTCAATTATCTCCGAAACTAATAGCAATAGGAAAACCGTACTGCACCACTTAGGGTAGTTTATAAAGGCAAACAAGACTATGCAGTTAAATCCGGAATCGCTGTTTTAGTTTTGGAGTTATTGTCGATGGTGTCATTTTGGCAAATTTTTAGCGTTTTTCACCGTGCCAAATGGCTACAAAATCCTATAGTCTCAAATATCTCCGAAACTAATAGGAATAGAAAAACCATACTGCATCACTTAGGGTAGTTTATAAACGCAAACAAGACTATGTAGTTAAATCCGGAATAGCTGTTTTAGTTTTGGAGATTTTGTCGATGGTGTCTTTTTGGCAAATTTTCAGCGTTTTTGACCGTGCGAAATGACTTCAAAACGATATAGTCTCAATTATCTCCGAAACTAATAGCAATAGGAAAACCGTACTGCACCACTTAGGGTAGTTTATAAAGGCAAACAAGACTATGCAGTTAAATCCGGAATCGCTGTTTTAGTTTTGGAGTTATTGTCGATGGTGTCATTTTGGCAAATTTTTAGCGTTTTTCACCGTGCCAAATGGCTACAAAATCCTATAGTCTCAAATATCTCCGAAACTAATAGGAATAGAAAAACCATACTGCATCACTTAGGGTAGTTTATAAACGCAAACAAGACTATGTAGTTAAATCCGGAATAGCTGTTTTAGTTTTGGAGATTTTGTCGATGGTGTCTTTTTGGCAAATTTTCAGCGTTTTTGACCGTGCGAAATGACTTCAAAACGATATAGTCTCAATTATCTCCGAAACTAATAGCAATAGGAAAACCGTACTGCACCACTTAGGGTAGTTTATAAAGGCAAACAAGACTATGCAGTTAAATCCGGAATCGCTGTTTTAGTTTTGGAGTTATTGTCGATGGTGTCATTTTGGCAAATTTTTAGCGTTTTTCACCGTGCCAAATGGCTACAAAATCCTATAGTCTCAAATATCTCCGAAACTAATAGGAATAGAAAAACCATACTGCATCACTTAGGGTAGTTTATAAACGCAAACAAGACTATGTAGTTAAATCCGGAATAGCTGTTTTAGTTTTGGAGATATTGTCGATGGTGTCTTTTTGGCAAATTTTCAGCGTTTTTGACCGTGCGAAATGACTTCAAAACGATATAGTCTCAATTATCTCCGAAACTAATAGCAATAGGAAAACCGTACTGCACCACTTAGGGTAGTTTATAAAGGCAAACAAGACTATGCAGTTAAATCCGGAATCGCTGTTTTAGTTTTGGAGTTATTGTCGATGGTGTCATTTTGGCAAATTTTTAGCGTTTTTCACCGTGCCAAATGGCTACAAAATCCTATAGTCTCAAATATCTCCGAAACTAATAGGAATAGAAAAACCATACTGCATCACTTAGGGTAGTTTATAAACGCAAACAAGACTATGTAGTTAAATCCGGAATAGCTGTTTTAGTTTTGGAGATTTTGTCGATGGTGTCTTTTTGGCAAATTTTCAGCGTTTTTGACCGTGCGAAATGACTTCAAAACGATATAGTCTCAATTATCTCCGAAACTAATAGCAATAGGAAAACCGTACTGCACCACTTAGGGTAGTTTATAAAGGCAAACAAGACTATGCAGTTAAATCCGGAATCGCTGTTTTAGTTTTGGAGTTATTGTCGATGGTGTCATTTTGGCAAATTTTTAGCGTTTTTCACCGTGCCAAATGGCTACAAAATCCTATAGTCTCAAATATCTCCGAAACTAATAGGAATAGAAAAACCATACTGCATCACTTAGGGTAGTTTATAAACGCAAACAAGACTATGTAGTTAAATCCGGAATAGCTGTTTTAGTTTTGGAGATTTTGTCGATGGTGTCTTTTTGGCAAATTTTCAGCGTTTTTGACCGTGCGAAATGACTTCAAAACGATATAGTCTCAATTATCTCCGAAACTAATAGCAATAGGAAAACCGTACTGCACCACTTAGGGTAGTTTATAAAGGCAAACAAGACTATGCAGTTAAATCCGGAATCGCTGTTTTAGTTTTGGAGTTATTGTCGATGGTGTCATTTTGGCAAATTTTTAGCGTTTTTCACCGTGCCAAATGGCTACAAAATCCTATAGTCTCAAATATCTCCGAAACTAATAGGAATAGAAAAACCATACTGCATCACTTAGGGTAGTTTATAAACGCAAACAAGACTATGTAGTTAAATCCGGAATAGCTGTTTTAGTTTTGGAGATATTGTCGATGGTGTCTTTTTGGCAAATTTTCAGCGTTTTTGACCGTGCGAAATGACTTCAAAACGATATAGTCTCAATTATCTCCGAAACTAATAGCAATAGGAAAACCGTACTGCACCACTTAGGGTAGTTTATAAAGGCAAACAAGACTATGCAGTTAAATCCGGAATCGCTGTTTTAGTTTTGGAGTTATTGTCGATGGTGTCATTTTGGCAAATTTTTAGCGTTTTTCACCGTGCCAAATGGCTACAAAATCCTATAGTCTCAAATATCTCCGAAACTAATAGGAATAGAAAAACCATACTGCATCACTTAGGGTAGTTTATAAACGCAAACAAGACTATGTAGTTAAATCCGGAATAGCTGTTTTAGTTTTGGAGATTTTGTCGATGGTGTCTTTTTGGCAAATTTTCAGCGTTTTTGACCGTGCGAAATGACTTCAAAACGATATAGTCTCAATTATCTCCGAAACTAATAGCAATAGGAAAACCGTACTGCACCACTTAGGGTAGTTTATAAAGGCAAACAAGACTATGCAGTTAAATCCGGAATCGCTGTTTTAGTTTTGGAGTTATTGTCGATGGTGTCATTTTGGCAAATTTTTAGCGTTTTTCACCGTGCCAAATGGCTACAAAATCCTATAGTCTCAAATATCTCCGAAACTAATAGGAATAGAAAAACCATACTGCATCACTTAGGGTAGTTTATAAACGCAAACAAGACTATGCAGTTAAATCCGGAATAGCTGTTTTAGTTTTGGAGTTATTGTCGATGGTGTCTTTTTGGCAAATTTTCAGCGTTTTTGACCGTGCGAAATGACTTCAAAACGATATAGTCTCAATTATCTCCGAAACTAATAGCAATAGGAAAACCGTACTGCACCACTTAGGGTAGTTTATAAACGCAAACAAGACTATGCAGTTAAATCCGGAATAGCTGTTTTAGTTTTGGAGTTATTGTCGATGGTGTCATTTTGGCAAATTTTTAGCGTTTTTGACCGTGCGAAATGACTTCAAAACGATATAGTCTCAATTATCTCCGAAACTAATAGCAATAGGAAAACCGTACTGCACCACTTAGGGTAGTTTATAAACGCAAACAAGACTATGCAGTTAAATCCGGAATCGCTGTTTTAGTTTTGGAGTTATTGTCGATGGTGTCATTTTGGCAAATTTTTAGCGTTTTTCACCGTGCCAAATGGCTACAAAATCCTATAGTCTCAAATATCTCCGAAACTAATAGGAATAGAAAAACCATACTGCATCACTTAGGGTAGTTTATAAACGCAAACAAGACTATGTAGTTAAATCCGGAATAGCTGTTTTAGTTTTGGAGTTATTGTCGATGGTGTCTTTTTGGCAAATTTTCAGCGTTTTTGACCGTGCGAAATGACTTCAAAACGATATAGTCTCAATTATCTCCGAAACTAATAGCAATAGGAAAACCGTACTGCACCACTTAGGGTAGTTTATAAAGGCAAACAAGACTATGCAGTTAAATCCGGAATCGCTGTTTTAGTTTTGGAGTTATTGTCGATGGTGTCATTTTGGCAAATTTTTAGCGTTTTTCACCGTGCCAAATGGCTACAAAATCCTATAGTCTCAAATATCTCCGAAACTAATAGGAATAGAAAAACCATACTGCATCACTTAGGGTAGTTTATAAACGCAAACAAGACTATGCAGTTAAATCCGGAATAGCTGTTTTAGTTTTGGAGTTATTGTCGATGGTGTCTTTTTGGCAAATTTTCAGCGTTTTTGACCGTGCGAAATGACTTCAAAACGATATAGTCTCAATTATCTCCGAAACTAATAGCAATAGGAAAACCGTACTGCACCACTTAGGGTAGTTTATAAAGGCAAACAAGACTATGCAGTTAAATCCGGAATCGCTGTTTTAGTTTTGGAGTTATTGTCGATGGTGTCATTTTGGCAAATTTTTAGCGTTTTTCACCGTGCCAAATGGCTACAAAATCCTATAGTCTCAAATATCTCCGAAACTAATAGGAATAGAAAAACCATACTGCATCACTTAGGGTAGTTTATAAACGCAAACAAGACTATGTAGTTAAATCCGGAATAGCTGTTTTAGTTTTGGAGTTATTGTCGATGGTGTCTTTTTGGCAAATTTTCAGCGTTTTTGACCGTGCGAAATGACTTCAAAACGATATAGTCTCAATTATCTCCGAAACTAATAGCAATAGGAAAACCGTACTGCACCACTTAGGGTAGTTTATAAAGGCAAACAAGACTATGCAGTTAAATCCGGAATCGCTGTTTTAGTTTTGGAGTTATTGTCGATGGTGTCATTTTGGCAAATTTTTAGCGTTTTTCACCGTGCCAAATGGCTACAAAATCCTATAGTCTCAAATATCTCCGAAACTAATAGGAATAGAAAAACCATACTGCATCACTTAGGGTAGTTTATAAACGCAAACAAGACTATGTAGTTAAATCCGGAATAGCTGTTTTAGTTTTGGAGTTATTGTCGATGGTGTCTTTTTGGCAAATTTTCAGCGTTTTTGACCGTGCGAAATGACTTCAAAACGATATAGTCTCAATTATCTCCGAAACTAATAGCAATAGGAAAACCGTACTGCACCACTTAGGGTAGTTTATAAAGGCAAACAAGACTATGCAGTTAAATCCGGAATCGCTGTTTTAGTTTTGGAGTTATTGTCGATGGTGTCATTTTGGCAAATTTTTAGCGTTTTTCACCGTGCCAAATGGCTACAAAATCCTATAGTCTCAAATATCTCCGAAACTAATAGGAATAGAAAAACCATACTGCATCACTTAGGGTAGTTTATAAACGCAAACAAGACTATGCAGTTAAATCCGGAATAGCTGTTTTAGTTTTGGAGTTATTGTCGATGGTGTCTTTTTGGCAAATTTTCAGCGTTTTTGACCGTGCGAAATGACTTCAAAACGATATAGTCTCAATTATCTCCGAAACTAATAGCAATAGGAAAACCGTACTGCACCACTTAGGGTAGTTTATAAAGGCAAACAAGACTATGCAGTTAAATCCGGAATCGCTGTTTTAGTTTTGGAGTTATTGTCGATGGTGTCATTTTGGCAAATTTTTAGCGTTTTTCACCGTGCCAAATGGCTACAAAATCCTATAGTCTCAAATATCTCCGAAACTAATAGGAATAGAAAAACCATACTGCATCACTTAGGGTAGTTTATAAACGCAAACAAGACTATGCAGTTAAATCCGGAATAGCTGTTTTAGTTTTGGAGTTATTGTCGATGGTGTCTTTTTGGCAAATTTTCAGCGTTTTTGACCGTGCGAAATGACTTCAAAACGATATAGTCTCAATTATCTCCGAAACTAATAGCAATAGGAAAACCGTACTGCACCACTTAGGGTAGTTTATAAACGCAAACAAGACTATGCAGTTAAATCCGGAATCGCTGTTTTAGTTTTGGAGTTATTGTCGATGGTGTCTTTTTGGCAAATTTTTAGCGTTTTTGACCGTGCGAAATGACTTCAAAACGATATAGTCTCAATTATCTCCGAAACTAATAGCAATAGGAAAACCGTACTGCACCACTTAGGGTAGTTTATAAACGCAAACAAGACTATGCAGTTAAATCCGGAATCGCTGTTTTAGTTTTGGAGTTATTGTCGATGGTGTCATTTTGGCAAATTTTTAGCGTTTTTCACCGTGCCAAATGGCTACAAAATCCTATAGTCTCAAATATCTCCGAAACTAATAGGAATAGAAAAACCATACTGCATCACTTAGGGTAGTTTATAAACGCAAACAAGACTATGCAGTTAAATCCGGAATAGCTGTTTTAGTTTTGGAGTTATTGTCGATGGTGTCTTTTTGGCAAATTTTCAGCGTTTTTGACCGTGCGAAATGACTTCAAAACGATATAGTCTCAATTATCTCCGAAACTAATAGCAATAGGAAAACCGTACTGCACCACTTAGGGTAGTTTATAAAGGCAAACAAGACTATGCAGTTAAATCCGGAATCGCTGTTTTAGTTTTGGAGTTATTGTCGATGGTGTCATTTTGGCAAATTTTTAGCGTTTTTCACCGTGCCAAATGGCTACAAAATCCTATAGTCTCAAATATCTCCGAAACTAATAGGAATAGAAAAACCATACTGCATCACTTAGGGTAGTTTATAAACGCAAACAAGACTATGCAGTTAAATCCGGAATAGCTGTTTTAGTTTTGGAGTTATTGTCGATGGTGTCTTTTTGGCAAATTTTCAGCGTTTTTGACCGTGCGAAATGACTTCAAAACGATATAGTCTCAATTATCTCCGAAACTAATAGCAATAGGAAAACCGTACTGCACCACTTAGGGTAGTTTATAAAGGCAAACAAGACTATGCAGTTAAATCCGGAATCGCTGTTTTAGTTTTGGAGTTATTGTCGATGGTGTCATTTTGGCAAATTTTTAGCGTTTTTCACCGTGCCAAATGGCTACAAAATCCTATAGTCTCAAATATCTCCGAAACTAATAGGAATAGAAAAACCATACTGCATCACTTAGGGTAGTTTATAAACGCAAACAAGACTATGCAGTTAAATCCGGAATAGCTGTTTTAGTTTTGGAGATATTGTCGATGGTGTCTTTTTGGCAAATTTTCAGCGTTTTTGACCGTGCGAAATGACTTCAAAACGATATAGTCTCAATTATCTCCGAAACTAATAGCAATAGGAAAACCGTACTGCACCACTTAGGGTAGTTTATAAAGGCAAACAAGACTATGCAGTTAAATCCGGAATCGCTGTTTTAGTTTTGGAGTTATTGTCGATGGTGTCATTTTGGCAAATTTTTAGCGTTTTTCACCGTGCCAAATGGCTACAAAATCCTATAGTCTCAAATATCTCCGAAACTAATAGGAATAGAAAAACCATACTGCATCACTTAGGGTAGTTTATAAACGCAAACAAGACTATGCAGTTAAATCCGGAATAGCTGTTTTAGTTTTGGAGATATTGTCGATGGTGTCTTTTTGGCAAATTTTCAGCGTTTTTGACCGTGCGAAATGACTTCAAAACGATATAGTCTCAATTATCTCCGAAACTAATAGCAATAGGAAAACCGTACTGCACCACTTAGGGTAGTTTATAAAGGCAAACAAGACTATGCAGTTAAATCCGGAATCGCTGTTTTAGTTTTGGAGTTATTGTCGATGGTGTCATTTTGGCAAATTTTTAGCGTTTTTCACCGTGCCAAATGGCTACAAAATCCTATAGTCTCAAATATCTCCGAAACTAATAGGAATAGAAAAACCATACTGCATCACTTAGGGTAGTTTATAAACGCAAACAAGACTATGCAGTTAAATCCGGAATAGCTGTTTTAGTTTTGGAGTTATTGTCGATGGTGTCTTTTTGGCAAATTTTCAGCGTTTTTGACCGTGCGAAATGACTTCAAAACGATATAGTCTCAATTATCTCCGAAACTAATAGCAATAGGAAAACCGTACTGCACCACTTAGGGTAGTTTATAAAGGCAAACAAGACTATGCAGTTAAATCCGGAATCGCTGTTTTAGTTTTGGAGTTATTGTCGATGGTGTCATTTTGGCAAATTTTTAGCGTTTTTCACCGTGCCAAATGGCTACAAAATCCTATAGTCTCAAATATCTCCGAAACTAATAGGAATAGAAAAACCATACTGCATCACTTAGGGTAGTTTATAAACGCAAACAAGACTATGCAGTTAAATCCGGAATAGCTGTTTTAGTTTTGGAGTTATTGTCGATGGTGTCTTTTTGGCAAATTTTCAGCGTTTTTGACCGTGCGAAATGACTTCAAAACGATATAGTCTCAATTATCTCCGAAACTAATAGCAATAGGAAAACCGTACTGCACCACTTAGGGTAGTTTATAAAGGCAAACAAGACTATGCAGTTAAATCCGGAATCGCTGTTTTAGTTTTGGAGTTATTGTCGATGGTGTCATTTTGGCAAATTTTTAGCGTTTTTCACCGTGCCAAATGGCTACAAAATCCTATAGTCTCAAATATCTCCGAAACTAATAGGAATAGAAAAACCATACTGCATCACTTAGGGTAGTTTATAAACGCAAACAAGACTATGCAGTTAAATCCGGAATAGCTGTTTTAGTTTTGGAGTTATTGTCGATGGTGTCTTTTTGGCAAATTTTCAGCGTTTTTGACCGTGCGAAATGACTTCAAAACGATATAGTCTCAATTATCTCCGAAACTAATAGCAATAGGAAAACCGTACTGCACCACTTAGGGTAGTTTATAAAGGCAAACAAGACTATGCAGTTAAATCCGGAATCGCTGTTTTAGTTTTGGAGTTATTGTCGATGGTGTCATTTTGGCAAATTTTTAGCGTTTTTCACCGTGCCAAATGGCTACAAAATCCTATAGTCTCAAATATCTCCGAAACTAATAGGAATAGAAAAACCATACTGCATCACTTAGGGTAGTTTATAAACGCAAACAAGACTATGCAGTTAAATCCGGAATAGCTGTTTTAGTTTTGGAGTTATTGTCGATGGTGTCTTTTTGGCAAATTTTCAGCGTTTTTGACCGTGCGAAATGACTTCAAAACGATATAGTCTCAATTATCTCCGAAACTAATAGCAATAGGAAAACCGTACTGCACCACTTAGGGTAGTTTATAAAGGCAAACAAGACTATGCAGTTAAATCCGGAATCGCTGTTTTAGTTTTGGAGTTATTGTCGATGGTGTCATTTTGGCAAATTTTTAGCGTTTTTCACCGTGCCAAATGGCTACAAAATCCTATAGTCTCAAATATCTCCGAAACTAATAGGAATAGAAAAACCATACTGCATCACTTAGGGTAGTTTATAAACGCAAACAAGACTATGCAGTTAAATCCGGAATAGCTGTTTTAGTTTTGGAGTTATTGTCGATGGTGTCTTTTTGGCAAATTTTCAGCGTTTTTGACCGTGCGAAATGACTTCAAAACGATATAGTCTCAATTATCTCCGAAACTAATAGCAATAGGAAAACCGTACTGCACCACTTAGGGTAGTTTATAAAGGCAAACAAGACTATGCAGTTAAATCCGGAATCGCTGTTTTAGTTTTGGAGTTATTGTCGATGGTGTCATTTTGGCAAATTTTTAGCGTTTTTCACCGTGCCAAATGGCTACAAAATCCTATAGTCTCAAATATCTCCGAAACTAATAGGAATAGAAAAACCATACTGCATCACTTAGGGTAGTTTATAAACGCAAACAAGACTATGCAGTTAAATCCGGAATAGCTGTTTTAGTTTTGGAGTTATTGTCGATGGTGTCTTTTTGGCAAATTTTCAGCGTTTTTGACCGTGCGAAATGACTTCAAAACGATATAGTCTCAATTATCTCCGAAACTAATAGCAATAGGAAAACCGTACTGCACCACTTAGGGTAGTTTATAAAGGCAAACAAGACTATGCAGTTAAATCCGGAATCGCTGTTTTAGTTTTGGAGTTATTGTCGATGGTGTCATTTTGGCAAATTTTTAGCGTTTTTCACCGTGCCAAATGGCTACAAAATCCTATAGTCTCAAATATCTCCGAAACTAATAGGAATAGAAAAACCATACTGCATCACTTAGGGTAGTTTATAAACGCAAACAAGACTATGCAGTTAAATCCGGAATAGCTGTTTTAGTTTTGGAGTTATTGTCGATGGTGTCTTTTTGGCAAATTTTCAGCGTTTTTGACCGTGCGAAATGACTTCAAAACGATATAGTCTCAATTATCTCCGAAACTAATAGCAATAGGAAAACCGTACTGCACCACTTAGGGTAGTTTATAAAGGCAAACAAGACTATGCAGTTAAATCCGGAATCGCTGTTTTAGTTTTGGAGTTATTGTCGATGGTGTCATTTTGGCAAATTTTTAGCGTTTTTCACCGTGCCAAATGGCTACAAAATCCTATAGTCTCAAATATCTCCGAAACTAATAGGAATAGAAAAACCATACTGCATCACTTAGGGTAGTTTATAAACGCAAACAAGACTATGCAGTTAAATCCGGAATAGCTGTTTTAGTTTTGGAGTTATTGTCGATGGTGTCTTTTTGGCAAATTTTCAGCGTTTTTGACCGTGCGAAATGACTTCAAAACGATATAGTCTCAATTATCTCCGAAACTAATAGCAATAGGAAAACCGTACTGCACCACTTAGGGTAGTTTATAAAGGCAAACAAGACTATGCAGTTAAATCCGGAATCGCTGTTTTAGTTTTGGAGTTATTGTCGATGGTGTCATTTTGGCAAATTTTTAGCGTTTTTCACCGTGCCAAATGGCTACAAAATCCTATAGTCTCAAATATCTCCGAAACTAATAGGAATAGAAAAACCATACTGCATCACTTAGGGTAGTTTATAAACGCAAACAAGACTATGCAGTTAAATCCGGAATAGCTGTTTTAGTTTTGGAGTTATTGTCGATGGTGTCTTTTTGGCAAATTTTCAGCGTTTTTGACCGTGCGAAATGACTTCAAAACGATATAGTCTCAATTATCTCCGAAACTAATAGCAATAGGAAAACCGTACTGCACCACTTAGGGTAGTTTATAAAGGCAAACAAGACTATGCAGTTAAATCCGGAATCGCTGTTTTAGTTTTGGAGTTATTGTCGATGGTGTCATTTTGGCAAATTTTTAGCGTTTTTCACCGTGCCAAATGGCTACAAAATCCTATAGTCTCAAATATCTCCGAAACTAATAGGAATAGAAAAACCATACTGCATCACTTAGGGTAGTTTATAAACGCAAACAAGACTATGCAGTTAAATCCGGAATAGCTGTTTTAGTTTTGGAGTTATTGTCGATGGTGTCTTTTTGGCAAATTTTCAGCGTTTTTGACCGTGCGAAATGACTTCAAAACGATATAGTCTCAATTATCTCCGAAACTAATAGCAATAGGAAAACCGTACTGCACCACTTAGGGTAGTTTATAAAGGCAAACAAGACTATGCAGTTAAATCCGGAATCGCTGTTTTAGTTTTGGAGTTATTGTCGATGGTGTCATTTTGGCAAATTTTTAGCGTTTTTCACCGTGCCAAATGGCTACAAAATCCTATAGTCTCAAATATCTCCGAAACTAATAGGAATAGAAAAACCATACTGCATCACTTAGGGTAGTTTATAAACGCAAACAAGACTATGCAGTTAAATCCGGAATAGCTGTTTTAGTTTTGGAGTTATTGTCGATGGTGTCTTTTTGGCAAATTTTCAGCGTTTTTGACCGTGCGAAATGACTTCAAAACGATATAGTCTCAATTATCTCCGAAACTAATAGCAATAGGAAAACCGTACTGCACCACTTAGGGTAGTTTATAAACGCAAACAAGACTATGCAGTTAAATCCGGAATCGCTGTTTTAGTTTTGGAGTTATTGTCGATGGTGTCATTTTGGCAAATTTTTAGCGTTTTTCACCGTGCCAAATGGCTACAAAATCCTATAGTCTCAAATATCTCCGAAACTAATAGGAATAGAAAAACCATACTGCATCACTTAGGGTAGTTTATAAACGCAAACAAGACTATGCAGTTAAATCCGGAATAGCTGTTTTAGTTTTGGAGTTATTGTCGATGGTGTCTTTTTGGCAAATTTTCAGCGTTTTTGACCGTGCGAAATGACTTCAAAACGATATAGTCTCAATTATCTCCGAAACTAATAGCAATAGGAAAACCGTACTGCACCACTTAGGGTAGTTTATAAAGGCAAACAAGACTATGCAGTTAAATCCGGAATCGCTGTTTTAGTTTTGGAGTTATTGTCGATGGTGTCATTTTGGCAAATTTTTAGCGTTTTTCACCGTGCCAAATGGCTACAAAATCCTATAGTCTCAAATATCTCCGAAACTAATAGGAATAGAAAAACCATACTGCATCACTTAGGGTAGTTTATAAACGCAAACAAGACTATGCAGTTAAATCCGGAATAGCTGTTTTAGTTTTGGAGTTATTGTCGATGGTGTCTTTTTGGCAAATTTTCAGCGTTTTTGACCGTGCGAAATGACTTCAAAACGATATAGTCTCAATTATCTCCGAAACTAATAGCAATAGGAAAACCGTACTGCACCACTTAGGGTAGTTTATAAAGGCAAACAAGACTATGCAGTTAAATCCGGAATCGCTGTTTTAGTTTTGGAGTTATTGTCGATGGTGTCATTTTGGCAAATTTTTAGCGTTTTTCACCGTGCCAAATGGCTACAAAATCCTATAGTCTCAAATATCTCCGAAACTAATAGGAATAGAAAAACCATACTGCATCACTTAGGGTAGTTTATAAACGCAAACAAGACTATGCAGTTAAATCCGGAATAGCTGTTTTAGTTTTGGAGTTATTGTCGATGGTGTCTTTTTGGCAAATTTTCAGCGTTTTTGACCGTGCGAAATGACTTCAAAACGATATAGTCTCAATTATCTCCGAAACTAATAGCAATAGGAAAACCGTACTGCACCACTTAGGGTAGTTTATAAAGGCAAACAAGACTATGCAGTTAAATCCGGAATCGCTGTTTTAGTTTTGGAGTTATTGTCGATGGTGTCATTTTGGCAAATTTTTAGCGTTTTTCACCGTGCCAAATGGCTACAAAATCCTATAGTCTCAAATATCTCCGAAACTAATAGGAATAGAAAAACCATACTGCATCACTTAGGGTAGTTTATAAACGCAAACAAGACTATGCAGTTAAATCCGGAATAGCTGTTTTAGTTTTGGAGTTATTGTCGATGGTGTCTTTTTGGCAAATTTTCAGCGTTTTTGACCGTGCGAAATGACTTCAAAACGATATAGTCTCAATTATCTCCGAAACTAATAGCAATAGGAAAACCGTACTGCACCACTTAGGGTAGTTTATAAAGGCAAACAAGACTATGCAGTTAAATCCGGAATCGCTGTTTTAGTTTTGGAGTTATTGTCGATGGTGTCATTTTGGCAAATTTTTAGCGTTTTTCATCGTGCCAAATGGCTACAAAATCCTATAGTCTCAAATATCTCCGAAACTAATAGGAATAGAAAAACCATACTGCATCACTTAGGGTAGTTTATAAACGCAAACAAGACTATGCAGTTAAATCCGGAATAGCTGTTTTAGTTTTGGAGTTATTGTCGATGGTGTCTTTTTGGCAAATTTTCAGCGTTTTTGACCGTGCGAAATGACTTCAAAACGATATAGTCTCAATTATCTCCGAAACTAATAGCAATAGGAAAACCGTACTGCACCACTTAGGGTAGTTTATAAAGGCAAACAAGACTATGCAGTTAAATCCGGAATCGCTGTTTTAGTTTTGGAGTTATTGTCGATGGTGTCATTTTGGCAAATTTTTAGCGTTTTTCACCGTGCCAAATGGCTACAAAATCCTATAGTCTCAAATATCTCCGAAACTAATAGGAATAGAAAAACCATACTGCATCACTTAGGGTAGTTTATAAACGCAAACAAGACTATGCAGTTAAATCCGGAATAGCTGTTTTAGTTTTGGAGTTATTGTCGATGGTGTCTTTTTGGCAAATTTTCAGCGTTTTTGACCGTGCGAAATGACTTCAAAACGATATAGTCTCAATTATCTCCGAAACTAATAGCAATAGGAAAACCGTACTGCACCACTTAGGGTAGTTTATAAAGGCAAACAAGACTATGCAGTTAAATCCGGAATCGCTGTTTTAGTTTTGGAGCTATTGTCGATGGTGTCATTTTGGCAAATTTTTAGCGTTTTTCACCGTGCCAAATGGCTACAAAATCCTATAGTCTCAAATATCTCCGAAACTAATAGGAATAGAAAAACCATACTGCATCACTTAGGGTAGTTTATAAACGCAAACAAGACTATGCAGTTAAATCCGGAATAGCTGTTTTAGTTTTGGAGTTATTGTCGATGGTGTCTTTTTGGCAAATTTTCAGCGTTTTTGACCGTGCGAAATGACTTCAAAACGATATAGTCTCAATTATCTCCGAAACTAATAGCAATAGGAAAACCGTACTGCACCACTTAGGGTAGTTTATAAAGGCAAACAAGACTATGCAGTTAAATCCGGAATCGCTGTTTTAGTTTTGGAGTTATTGTCGATGGTGTCATTTTGGCAAATTTTTAGCGTTTTTCACCGTGCCAAATGGCTACAAAATCCTATAGTCTCAAATATCTCCGAAACTAATAGGAATAGAAAAACCATACTGCATCACTTAGGGTAGTTTATAAACGCAAACAAGACTATGCAGTTAAATCCGGAATAGCTGTTTTAGTTTTGGAGTTATTGTCGATGGTGTCTTTTTGGCAAATTTTCAGCGTTTTTGACCGTGCGAAATGACTTCAAAACGATATAGTCTCAATTATCTCCGAAACTAATAGCAATAGGAAAACCGTACTGCACCACTTAGGGTAGTTTATAAACGCAAACAAGACTATGCAGTTAAATCCGGAATAGCTGTTTTAGTTTTGGAGTTATTGTCGATGGTGTCTTTTTGGCAAATTTTCAGCGTTTTTGACCGTGCGAAATGACTTCAAAACGATATAGTCTCAATTATCTCCGAAACTAATAGCAATAGGAAAACCGTACTGCACCACTTAGGGTAGTTTATAAACGCAAACAAGACTATGCAGTTAAATCCGGAATCGCTGTTTTAGTTTTGGAGTTATTGTCGATGGTGTCATTTTGGCAAATTTTTAGCGTTTTTCACCGTGCCAAATGGCTACAAAATCCTATAGTCTCAAATATCTCCGAAACTAATAGGAATAGAAAAACCATACTGCATCACTTAGGGTAGTTTATAAACGCAAACAAGACTATGCAGTTAAATCCGGAATAGCTGTTTTAGTTTTGGAGTTATTGTCGATGGTGTCTTTTTGGCAAATTTTCAGCGTTTTTGACCGTGCGAAATGACTTCAAAACGATATAGTCTCAATTATCTCCGAAACTAATAGCAATAGGAAAACCGTACTGCACCACTTAGGGTAGTTTATAAAGGCAAACAAGACTATGCAGTTAAATCCGGAATCGCTGTTTTAGTTTTGGAGCTATTGTCGATGGTGTCATTTTGGCAAATTTTTAGCGTTTTTCACCGTGCCAAATGGCTACAAAATCCTATAGTCTCAAATATCTCCGAAACTAATAGGAATAGAAAAACCATACTGCATCACTTAGGGTAGTTTATAAACGCAAACAAGACTATGCAGTTAAATCCGGAATAGCTGTTTTAGTTTTGGAGTTATTGTCGATGGTGTCTTTTTGGCAAATTTTCAGCGTTTTTGACCGTGCGAAATGACTTCAAAACGATATAGTCTCAATTATCTCCGAAACTAATAGCAATAGGAAAACCGTACTGCACCACTTAGGGTAGTTTATAAACGCAAACAAGACTATGCAGTTAAATCCGGAATAGCTGTTTTAGTTTTGGAGTTATTGTCGATGGTGTCATTTTGGCAAATTTTCAGCGTTTTTGACCGTGCCAAATGACTTCAAAACGATATAGTCTCAATTATCTCCGAAACTAATAGCAATAGAAAAACCATACTGCATCACTTAGGGTAGTTTATAAACGCAAACAAGACTATGCAGTTAAATCCGGAATCGCTGTTTTAGTTTTGGAGTTATTGTCGATGGTGTCATTTTGGCAAATTTTTAGCGTTTTTCACCGTGCCAAATGACTACAAAATCCTATAGTCTCAAATATCTCCGAAACTAATAGCAATAGAAAAACCATACTGCATCACTTAGGGTAGTTTATAAACGCAAACAAGACTATGCAGTTAAATCCGGAATAGCTGTTTTAGTTTTGGAGTTATTGTCGATGGTGTCTTTTTGGCAAATTTTCAGCGTTTTTGACCGTGCGAAATGACTTCAAAACGATATAGTCTCAATTATCTCCGAAACTAATAGCAATAGGAAAACCGTACTGCACCACTTAGGGTAGTTTATAAACGCAAACAAGACTATGCAGTTAAATCCGGAATCGCTGTTTTAGTTTTGGAGTTATTGTCGATGGTGTCATTTTGGCAAATTTTCAGCGTTTTTGACCGTGCGAAATGACTTCAAAACGATATAGTCTCAATTATCTCCGAAACTAATAGCAATAGGAAAACCGTACTGCACCACTTAGGGTAGTTTATAAACGCAAACAAGACTATGCAGTTAAATCCGGAATCGCTGTTTTAGTTTTGGAGTTATTGTCGATGGTGTCATTTTGGCAAATTTTTAGCGTTTTTCACCGTGCCAAATGGCTACAAAATCCTATAGTCTCAAATATCTCCGAAACTAATAGGAATAGAAAAACCATACTGCATCACTTAGGGTAGTTTATAAACGCAAACAAGACTATGCAGTTAAATCCGGAATAGCTGTTTTAGTTTTGGAGTTATTGTCGATGGTGTCTTTTTGGCAAATTTTCAGCGTTTTTGACCGTGCGAAATGACTTCAAAACGATATAGTCTCAATTATCTCCGAAACTAATAGCAATAGGAAAACCGTACTGCACCACTTAGGGTAGTTTATAAAGGCAAACAAGACTATGCAGTTAAATCCGGAATCGCTGTTTTAGTTTTGGAGTTATTGTCGATGGTGTCATTTTGGCAAATTTTTAGCGTTTTTCACCGTGCCAAATGGCTACAAAATCCTATAGTCTCAAATATCTCCGAAACTAATAGGAATAGAAAAACCATACTGCATCACTTAGGGTAGTTTATAAACGCAAACAAGACTATGCAGTTAAATCCGGAATAGCTGTTTTAGTTTTGGAGTTATTGTCGATGGTGTCTTTTTGGCAAATTTTCAGCGTTTTTGACCGTGCGAAATGACTTCAAAACGATATAGTCTCAATTATCTCCGAAACTAATAGCAATAGGAAAACCGTACTGCACCACTTAGGGTAGTTTATAAAGGCAAACAAGACTATGCAGTTAAATCCGGAATCGCTGTTTTAGTTTTGGAGATATTGTCGATGGTGTCATTTTGGCAAATTTTCAGCGTTTTTGACCGTGCGAAATGACTTCAAAACGATATAGTCTCAATTATCTCCGAAACTAATAGCAATAGGAAAACCGTACTGCACCACTTAGGGTAGTTTATAAACGCAAACAAGACTATGCAGTTAAATCCGGAATCGCTGTTTTAGTTTTGGAGTTATTGTCGATGGTGTCATTTTGGCAAATTTTTAGCGTTTTTCACCGTGCCAAATGGCTACAAAATCCTATAGTCTCAAATATCTCCGAAACTAATAGGAATAGAAAAACCATACTGCATCACTTAGGGTAGTTTATAAACGCAAACAAGACTATGCAGTTAAATCCGGAATAGCTGTTTTAGTTTTGGAGTTATTGTCGATGGTGTCTTTTTGGCAAATTTTCAGCGTTTTTGACCGTGCGAAATGACTTCAAAACGATATAGTCTCAATTATCTCCGAAACTAATAGCAATAGGAAAACCGTACTGCACCACTTAGGGTAGTTTATAAACGCAAACAAGACTATGCAGTTAAATCCGGAATCGCTGTTTTAGTTTTGGAGTTATTGTCGATGGTGTCATTTTGGCAAATTTTTAGCGTTTTTCATCGTGCCAAATGGCTACAAAATCCTATAGTCTCAAATATCTCCGAAACTAATAGGAATAGAAAAACCATACTGCATCACTTAGGGTAGTTTATAAACGCAAACAAGACTATGCAGTTAAATCCGGAATAGCTGTTTTAGTTTTGGAGTTATTGTCGATGGTGTCTTTTTGGCAAATTTTCAGCGTTTTTGACCGTGCGAAATGACTTCAAAACGATATAGTCTCAATTATCTCCGAAACTAATAGCAATAGGAAAACCGTACTGCACCACTTAGGGTAGTTTATAAAGGCAAACAAGACTATGCAGTTAAATCCGGAATCGCTGTTTTAGTTTTGGAGCTATTGTCGATGGTGTCATTTTGGCAAATTTTTAGCGTTTTTCACCGTGCCAAATGGCTACAAAATCCTATAGTCTCAAATATCTCCGAAACTAATAGGAATAGAAAAACCATACTGCATCACTTAGGGTAGTTTATAAACGCAAACAAGACTATGCAGTTAAATCCGGAATAGCTGTTTTAGTTTTGGAGTTATTGTCGATGGTGTCTTTTTGGCAAATTTTCAGCGTTTTTGACCGTGCGAAATGACTTCAAAACGATATAGTCTCAATTATCTCCGAAACTAATAGCAATAGGAAAACCGTACTGCACCACTTAGGGTAGTTTATAAACGCAAACAAGACTATGCAGTTAAATCCGGAATCGCTGTTTTAGTTTTGGAGCTATTGTCGATGGTGTCATTTTGGCAAATTTTTAGCGTTTTTGACCGTGCGAAATGACTTCAAAACGATATAGTCTCAAATATCTCCGAAACTAATAGCAATAGGAAAACCGTACTGCATCACTTAGGGTAGTTTATAAACGCAAACAAGACTATGCAGTTAAATCCGGAATAGCTGTTTTAGTTTTGGAGTTATTGTCGATGGTGTCTTTTTGGCAAATTTTCAGCGTTTTTGACCGTGCGAAATGACTTCAAAACGATATAGTCTCAATTATCTCCGAAACTAATAGCAATAGGAAAACCGTACTGCACCACTTAGGGTAGTTTATAAAGGCAAACAAGACTATGCAGTTAAATCCGGAATCGCTGTTTTAGTTTTGGAGCTATTGTCGATGGTGTCATTTTGGCAACTTTTTAGCGTTTTTCACCGTGCCAAATGGCTACAAAATCCTATAGTCTCAAATATCTCCGAAACTAATAGGAATAGAAAAACCATACTGCATCACTTAGGGTAGTTTATAAACGCAAACAAGACTATGCAGTTAAATCCGGAATAGCTGTTTTAGTTTTGGAGTTATTGTCGATGGTGTCTTTTTGGCAAATTTTCAGCGTTTTTGACCGTGCGAAATGACTTCAAAACGATATAGTCTCAATTATCTCCGAAACTAATAGCAATAGGAAAACCGTACTGCACCACTTAGGGTAGTTTATAAAGGCAAACAAGACTATGCAGTTAAATCCGGAATCGCTGTTTTAGTTTTGGAGCTATTGTCGATGGTGTCATTTTGGCAACTTTTTAGCGTTTTTCATCGTGCCAAATGGCTACAAAATCCTATAGTCTCAAATATCTCCGAAACTAATAGGAATAGAAAAACCATACTGCATCACTTAGGGTAGTTTATAAACGCAAACAAGACTATGCAGTTAAATCCGGAATAGCTGTTTTAGTTTTGGAGTTATTGTCGATGGTGTCTTTTTGGCAAATTTTCAGCGTTTTTGACCGTGCGAAATGACTTCAAAACGATATAGTCTCAATTATCTCCGAAACTAATAGCAATAGGAAAACCGTACTGCACCACTTAGGGTAGTTTATAAAGGCAAACAAGACTATGCAGTTAAATCCGGAATCGCTGTTTTAGTTTTGGAGCTATTGTCGATGGTGTCATTTTGGCAACTTTTTAGCGTTTTTCATCGTGCCAAATGGCTACAAAATCCTATAGTCTCAAATATCTCCGAAACTAATAGGAATAGAAAAACCATACTGCATCACTTAGGGTAGTTTATAAACGCAAACAAGACTATGCAGTTAAATCCGGAATAGCTGTTTTAGTTTTGGAGTTATTGTCGATGGTGTCTTTTTGGCAAATTTTCAGCGTTTTTGACCGTGCGAAATGACTTCAAAACGATATAGTCTCAATTATCTCCGAAACTAATAGCAATAGGAAAACCGTACTGCACCACTTAGGGTAGTTTATAAAGGCAAACAAGACTATGCAGTTAAATCCGGAATCGCTGTTTTAGTTTTGGAGCTATTGTCGATGGTGTCATTTTGGCAACTTTTTAGCGTTTTTCACCGTGCCAAATGGCTACAAAATCCTATAGTCTCAAATATCTCCGAAACTAATAGGAATAGAAAAACCATACTGCATCACTTAGGGTAGTTTATAAACGCAAACAAGACTATGCAGTTAAATCCGGAATCGCTGTTTTAGTTTTGGAGTTATTGTCGATGGTGTCTTTTTGGCAAATTTTCAGCGTTTTTGACCGTGCGAAATGACTTCAAAACGATATAGTCTCAATTATCTCCGAAACTAATAGCAATAGGAAAACCGTACTGCACCACTTAGGGTAGTTTATAAAGGCAAACAAGACTATGCAGTTAAATCCGGAATCGCTGTTTTAGTTTTGGAGTTATTGTCGATGGTGTCATTTTGGCAAATTTTTAGCGTTTTTCACCGTGCCAAATGGCTACAAAATCCTATAGTCTCAAATATCTCCGAAACTAATAGGAATAGAAAAACCATACTGCATCACTTAGGGTAGTTTATAAACGCAAACAAGACTATGCAGTTAAATCCGGAATAGCTGTTTTAGTTTTGGAGTTATTGTCGATGGTGTCTTTTTGGCAAATTTTCAGCGTTTTTGACCGTGCGAAATGACTTCAAAACGATATAGTCTCAATTATCTCCGAAACTAATAGCAATAGGAAAACCGTACTGCACCACTTAGGGTAGTTTATAAACGCAAACAAGACTATGCAGTTAAATCCGGAATCGCTGTTTTAGTTTTGGAGCTATTGTCGATGGTGTCATTTTGGCAAATTTTTAGCGTTTTTCATCGTGCCAAATGGCTACAAAATCCTATAGTCTCAAATATCTCCGAAACTAATAGGAATAGAAAAACCATACTGCATCACTTAGGGTAGTTTATAAACGCAAACAAGACTATGCAGTTAAATCCGGAATAGCTGTTTTAGTTTTGGAGTTATTGTCGATGGTGTCTTTTTGGCAAATTTTCAGCGTTTTTGACCGTGCGAAATGACTTCAAAACGATATAGTCTCAATTATCTCCGAAACTAATAGCAATAGGAAAACCGTACTGCACCACTTAGGGTAGTTTATAAAGGCAAACAAGACTATGCAGTTAAATCCGGAATCGCTGTTTTAGTTTTGGAGCTATTGTCGATGGTGTCATTTTGGCAACTTTTTAGCGTTTTTCATCGTGCCAAATGGCTACAAAATCCTATAGTCTCAAATATCTCCGAAACTAATAGGAATAGAAAAACCATACTGCATCACTTAGGGTAGTTTATAAACGCAAACAAGACTATGCAGTTAAATCCGGAATAGCTGTTTTAGTTTTGGAGTTATTGTCGATGGTGTCTTTTTGGCAAATTTTCAGCGTTTTTGACCGTGCGAAATGACTTCAAAACGATATAGTCTCAATTATCTCCGAAACTAATAGCAATAGGAAAACCGTACTGCACCACTTAGGGTAGTTTATAAACGCAAACAAGACTATGCAGTTAAATCCGGAATCGCTGTTTTAGTTTTGGAGCTATTGTCGATGGTGTCATTTTGGCAACTTTTTAGCGTTTTTCATCGTGCCAAATGGCTACAAAATCCTATAGTCTCAAATATCTCCGAAACTAATAGGAATAGAAAAACCATACTGCATCACTTAGGGTAGTTTATAAACGCAAACAAGACTATGCAGTTAAATCCGGAATAGCTGTTTTAGTTTTGGAGTTATTGTCGATGGTGTCTTTTTGGCAAATTTTCAGCGTTTTTGACCGTGCGAAATGACTTCAAAACGATATAGTCTCAATTATCTCCGAAACTAATAGCAATAGGAAAACCGTACTGCACCACTTAGGGTAGTTTATAAAGGCAAACAAGACTATGCAGTTAAATCCGGAATCGCTGTTTTAGTTTTGGAGCTATTGTCGATGGTGTCATTTTGGCAAATTTTTAGCGTTTTTCATCGTGCCAAATGGCTACAAAATCCTATAGTCTCAAATATCTCCGAAACTAATAGGAATAGAAAAACCATACTGCATCACTTAGGGTAGTTTATAAACGCAAACAAGACTATGCAGTTAAATCCGGAATAGCTGTTTTAGTTTTGGAGTTATTGTCGATGGTGTCTTTTTGGCAAATTTTCAGCGTTTTTGACCGTGCGAAATGACTTCAAAACGATATAGTCTCAATTATCTCCGAAACTAATAGCAATAGGAAAACCGTACTGCACCACTTAGGGTAGTTTATAAAGGCAAACAAGACTATGCAGTTAAATCCGGAATCGCTGTTTTAGTTTTGGAGCTATTGTCGATGGTGTCATTTTGGCAACTTTTAGCGTTTTTCATCGTGCCAAATGGCTACAAAATCCTATAGTCTCAAATATCTCCGAAACTAATAGGAATAGAAAAACCATACTGCATCACTTAGGGTAGTTTATAAACGCAAACAAGACTATGCAGTTAAATCCGGAATAGCTGTTTTAGTTTTGGAGTTGTATTGTCGATGGTGTCTTTTTGGCAAATTTTCAGCGTTTTTGACCGTGCGAAATGACTTCAAAACGATATAGTCTCAATTATCTCC